>WOGJ01031196.1:0-20248 GCA_015342185.1 Leptinotarsa juncta | reverse complement strand
AAAAACCTCCTATTACCAAGTTTCGTTTAATTAAGTTCAGTATTTCAAAAGTTATTTGAAAAAACCAAAATAAAAATAAAACTTCATTTATTTATTTGGACAATTCATATTAGAATATTGTGAGGAATCACCTCCTGAAGTTTGTCAAAGTACTTTTGAATCACCCTGTATACTTGATAAAGGAAAATTTGAAATAAAAATTAACATATTTTTTTTTAGGTACACTCACCTAAAACATTGATAGTGCCTAATGTATTGGTCTTGATTGTTTTTACAGGATTTTGCATATAATGTGGAGGACTTGCTGGACTAGCAAGATGATATATTTCATCAACCTCAATATATATTGGATACACTATGTCGTGATGGATGAGTTCAAAGTTTTCATGTCCCATCCATTGCTCGACATTACTCTTCCTTCCAGTATGAAAATTATCAGCTACTATGACTTCATGTCCCTCCAGCATCAATTTATCTACTAGATGGGACCCTACAAATCCTGCTCCTCCTGTTACCTAAAACTTTCCGTTAATAGTTATAGAGAAAGAACATTTTTTTCAATCCTACTAGAATTCGCTTTCTATTAAGGTAGTTTAAAAATTTAACATCTTGGTAAGTCTTCGGAACTCTTGATTCTAGTGACAATATTTTTTCTTCTAAAGCTTCTATTTTTCGGTGTGCATCATTTAATAAAGAAGTTGCGAGTTTGATATCAACTGGAAGATTTAATTCATCTTCAACATTTCGTTTATAGTCCTTGAAATGATGAATATGATCACCATAAAGAATTCTGACCAACACATATATTACTAAAACCAACAAACTTGTAATAACATTTCTAAGAGTTTCTTTGACAATTTACCAACAATGACGGAAACTATAATGATAGCAATATGCTTGATTCTCAAAACTACTTGGCTCATTTTGTTAAACAGGCATCTGTAAATCGATTTTGACTTTTTTGAAGCTTCCAATATTGTTATTCATTTTTTATCAATTATGTCATTTTTAAAAATTGAGGTTAAAGATACGTCACGCAGAGACTGAAGGATTGTTCTTCTTCTTCTTCTCTCTTTTCTTATGGTCTTTGCTTCCATTACGGCGCAGTAGACCAGTCTCCTCCTATTACATTACAGATGTTAAGCAATAGTCGCTTCGTCCGGAGACGTAGTGTGTCTTGCTCAAAGCAAACTACGTCAATATGTTGTTGATAGACAATAAGTCCACATGATAAGTCTCTTTGTTATGTAATTTGCACTCGTAACTTCGGCATCTGCTTTTTCTTTACGGTTTTTCAATACTTGCTGGTAGGAATGATCGGACAAAGAATACATACAGAGGTTAAATGATCAGGATATAAAAGAAAAATTGGGATGAGGATTGGATATCCCCCCCTGCTATTATAGTTTAATATGGTTATAATCCATGAATTTAGTAATAATTTTAATTATGGTTATATTTAATCTGCCCAAGACTGTAAACATGTTCATTGGGGCTGGTATACCTTGCAGTATAAATTGATTGTATATATTATGTTATGTTCGGGACTAGTAGTAATCGGACATTCAAAAAATATATGATTTAGAGTTTCTGGAGTACCACATTCACAATTTGGAGTTTCGCTCACCCCTATACGAAAAAGATGCGTCTTGATCATACAGTGACCTGTTCTCATACGTATAAGGCTAGTAATATGTCTTCTATTCATCGAAGGAACTTTTCAGTACCATGGCATCACTGGAAATTCCGAGTGAATCCTAAAATAAGCTTTACCTTTGTCTTGTATATTTCTCCGCCATTGTACATAAAACTGATTCATTATTTGTTGTTTCATTTGAGGAATGAAATTATTTTTATCTATTTTCATATCCAGTGGAACATTTAGAGAATTTCCGACTTTTGCCAACATATCCGCATGTTCGTTTCCTACAATAGAATTATGACCTGGTATCCAGGCAAATTTGAAAGTAATGTCGTTACATGCTGCCCTAATTATTGCCTCTTTTATGTTTAGAGTAATATGATCACTATTAACATTATTATCTATTGACTGAATTCTGTCCAGAGCACTTTTAGAGTCAGTAAAAATGAGGTTTTTCTTTATATTCTTGGTTATACATGTTGTTATCCCTTTATAAATTGCTATTATTTCAGCATTACAAATATTTATTTGATCGTGTAGCCGAGCTGCAAATGAATAATCTATTTGAGGCATGTGTATCCCTATCCCTACTTTGTTAAGCGATTTTGAAGCGTCTGTAAATACAAAGTTGTAATCTGTGTGATATTTTTCTGTGCCACTTAGAAATTGCTCATTACTTGAAGGGTCATTTTTTTAACCTTGAGATTAATTACATCTATCTCCTGAATATATGTGCTGTAGTTATAGCTGAAAGCTGGAATAACATTGTTTTTATATATGTTGACTGTATGGGTCTGACATAAATTTAATGCGTCAATAAGGTACGGTGTCTGTTTATTTTTCCAAAAACCTTCCTGGTTTTGGAATAACTGTTTAAGAATAATTAATATCTGAAATAATGGTGGTTGATAATCTACTCTTTTTAGAATAAATTTTGTTGCCAGCCATTTCCGCCTTGTCTCTAAATTTGTTGTACCCGCTTCCGCTAACATAGCATTTATTGGAGTAGATCTCATACATCCCAGGATGACTCTGAGACCTTGATAGAATGTTTTGTCCAATTTTGCCAGATTTTTTTTTGAACAAGGTTTATATAGTATTGATCCATAGTCTAAGTGAGATCTTACTAGACCATTAAATGCCATCATCAGCGTTTTGGGATCCGCTCCCCACCATACTCTACAGAACGTTTTAATTAAATTTATACCTTTATTTGCGCGATTTACCGCTATTTCAATATTTTTGTCCCACTTCAAAGTATTTGACACTATTGTCCCAAGGTATTTCACGTCCTGTTTTGTTTGTAAGGTTTGATTTCCTATTTTAATCCCAAGATTAACTTTAATTTGTTTACCCCTTTTAAAGCACATAACTTCGCATTTTGACGTTGATAAATGAAAGTCGTGTTCCTTCATCCACAATTCTATTTTTATTAATATCTGATTAATTGTTTGAACTGTGGCTTGAATGTTGTCTCCTTTACAAAGTAAAACTAAATCGTCCGCGTAAGTTATTAGTTGTGCCGATTTAGGAATCATATCAAATAAGGATAACATATAAACGTTAAATAATAATGGGCTAAGAGGTGAACCCTGTGTAATGCCTCTTGTAGTACTTATTGGACCATGTATATTATCCTCCTCATCTACTATGTAATTTTTCCTGTTTTGCAGTATCCTGAAAATTAAATTGGCTATATCTTTTTCCACTCCATACTTTAAAAGATATTTATATAGTATATAAATGTTTACATTATCGTATGCACTTTTAATATCCAAAAAAACTGCTATTGTTATTTTTTCCAACCCTAATGCCATTTGAACGTAGGACACCAAATAGGGTGTACTATCCATCGTTCCCCTTCCCTTACGAAACCCTACTTGATTTTGATGAAATATTTGGTGATGTTCAAATTTCCATTCTAGTCTATTTTTTATTAGTTTTTCAAGAATTTTCAACCCACATGCTGCCATTGCTAAGAGACGGTAATTGTCTAAATCATCTTTCTTATTTTGTTTTAAAATTGCAAATAATAAATACTCTTTCCAGGAATTTGGTAAGATCTCACCTTGTAATATGTTGTTATAGATTGTTACTAGATGTTTTTTTATTACATTTGGTAAGTTAATGAACATACTGTAAGGAACACCATCTCTACCAGGAGCAGAATGTTTTTTAAATTTTAAACATTTGTCTAATTCTATTATTGAAAAAGGCTTTGATTTTTCTATCGTTATTACCAATTGGAATTCAATATTTATGTCACAGTAATACTGTTGTCTTAACAGTTGTTCAGCTAAGATAGGTTCCGGAGCTTTGTTTTTTTCATATCTATTAAGTTTTTTGTCTGACAAACTCCGTATTTTATTCCAAACGTAAGTGATGTTAGAATCACGATTCAACGTGGAGCAGAACCACATGAAGCTTTGTTTTTTCTTTTTTTTAAAGAATCGTTTAGTCCGTGCAATTATTTTTTTTGCCTCTATATAATTGTCTAAATTAGGAATCCGTTTGAACAATTTTATTGCCTGTTGCCGTATAGAATTTTGATGTTGGCACTCGGCGTCCCACCAGGGGCTCCGAGATCCTGTAATTTGTTTATTTTGATATTCAGGAATGGTACTGTCAGCCACTGTGTTCATTAGATGAATCAAATTGTCGTATGATTGAGGAGTACTACTTTTAATTTTATCCTTAAGTTGTAAACAATACTCATCCCAATTTGCTTTGGCAAAATATCTGCGTTTGCTAGGAGTGGAGACATGATAGTTGGCACCTGATGCAAAATTATAATTACATACTGTCGGGAAATGATCGCTATTCCCACAGTCTTCTAAAACATCCCATGAACATTTAGAAGCTATTCTACAGGATATGAAACACAAGTCCAGAGGACTAGTGTTTTCATTTGGATTTGTGAATCGCGTGCTTTTACCTGTATTCATAACTACCAAATCTGTTCTATCTACTATATTCCACATAATGTTGCCATTACTATTAATATTTTTACTTCCCCATAATGGGTGGTGTGCATTAAAATCACCCATCCATATGTTTTCTCCTTCAAGTTTGGATATCATATCATTTATCATGGTAAAGTTTAATTGATTGTTTGGTGGATTATATGTATTTACTATGTTTATATTATTTATCTTGATTATTATAGTCTGACATTTGTTATTACTGTTTATATGTTGTGTTTTATTTTCTGTAAAGTTGTAATCCTTTCGAATGAGAGTGGCTATACCTCCGTATCCATCCTCACGGTCTGATCGAATTATGTTATAATTTTTTATACTGAATATGTTTTCAGGTTTTAGCCATGTTTCACTCAAAAGAATCACTTGTGGCATTTGCTCCTGGATTATATTTAATAAATAATACCTGTTTGCATTGACACTTCTGATGTTCCACTGAATTATTAGCATATTTTTAGGATTCACTGGATCCCCGAATGTAATTAATTAGAAAAAATCTGGATTATCAAAATCCCTTCGTGTCCTGGCTTTCTCAAACGTACTAGCTATATCTGTTATTTTCTTAATTGTATTGATTGGTAACCTGCTCAACATATCATAAAAGTTTTTCAATATCATTTTTTCTTCTGTGTCCTCATTTAATGAAAATAATCTGTCACTTGTTTGCTTTGTATTATTACTACTATTTGTCTGTTGTACTATCGGTTTTTTGATTGTTCCTGTATTTCTATTATTTACGGCATGTTGAAATACTATTCCATTAGATGGCTGTGAAATTCTACCATCTGGATTGATTAAGATTTCATTTAATGCTTGCCTATCATACCCCTGTCTACTTTCAGTCCGCTTATTACTATTTTTTACTCCTATACTTTGAGCAAACGACCTTTTGTTACTCATATTATTATTTGCAAATACTTCCCTGCATTGTTCTACTAATATTCTGTCATTCATAGGTACATTTCCATTATTCAATGTACGAAATTGTTGGGATTGTAAGTGAAAGGTTCGCGACTGTTTGGGAAAAAATTTAACTGCCTCATAAAAAGAAATATTATCAAAGGTCATTTTTTCACGTATTTTTTTTTGCCGTTCAAACTCCGTACAATGTTTACTATTAGATTTATGATCATTACTTTCACAAAAAAGACATTTGATATTGACACAGTTGTTATACTCTTCTTCTTCTTTATGTTGTGTTGTGCATGAAAAACATGTTTTGTGACCTTTGCAATTTTTCTTTATATGACCATATAACAAACAATTATAGCATTGTGCGATTGGTGGCACATATGGAGTTGTTACATATGTTAAGTAACATATGTCAATATAACGCGGAATTATATTGCCTTTGAACGTTATTAGAATAGTGGACGCAGGTACATATTGTACTGTTCCATCTTGGCTAGTCAAGTGTCTGTTCATTCTTTTCACATTTAATACTTTGATAGGACTCTTAATCAACTTTTTTAGCTCAATATCTGTAAAATCTGTACTGATTTCTTTAACTACCGCTTTACATGTAACGTAACTATAGGGTATGTAAACTTTATAACCTTTATTTTTCAATCTATCATCTTCAATCATCTCGTTTGCACTATTTTTGTTGTTGAATTCAATTCCTACTTTATTTTTCCTCTAATTTTAATTCTTATTATATTGTAAAGTTTTAAATCACATATCTCTTTTGCTATTTTTAAATGTGAGAATCTCCCTGCTCTTCCCCCTAACTCTTCGTTCATTTCTACCATTACCAGAAATGGACCTGGCATTCCCTCACTATATGTTATTATCTGTTCGTTATCTCTAACGTCTTCCTCGTTTACTTCCGTATCCATATTAATATCGTTTTGTAGAGATGAAGTAAATTCCCTAGTTGATCCTATATCATTTTCATTGTCTTTGTTACTAAATATGTTCCATACTTCACTATCTAAACTATCTCTACCTGAACTTTCCTGCTCTTTATCCTGATTGCTACTATTCCCGAATCTCATACCCAATTTCTCTTCTAAATGTTGTTTTTTGGGGGAGGATTCCTCCCCCTCTCCTCCTAACATGTTCAAAGTACCTGGATTATATTGATATAAAATGTCCTGACACTATTTTTGATTCTATTTCAATTCAACAGATATCAAACAAAGTAGATCCCAATTAAAATGTCCCAGATAGAAGAAAGATAGTAAAAAAAGAAAAAAGTATTACCAGCACTCTCACGCAGTTCAAAGCAATAAACGATGTTCACTCTTTGAAGGTTGCACCGAGAATCCGTGTTAGAGTTAACTGGAAACTAATCAGTGACGTCATTTGACAGCTTTTGCGATTAATTGATGAAATTCATTGCTTTTAACAAAGGAATATGTGATATGCAATGATTTGTAAAAGACAGCTGACTAGATTTTGTTTCTGTTTGCTGGTTGACTTGATGTGAGCAAAATGTGAGCGTTTTTAATGAAGTTTGTGAGCAGTTTGACTACAAGCTATCGGCAACACTGTACATTTCAGTCATTTTATAATGGCAGCGCTGTAGGTCGGTAGGTGCAGGTCATAGAGAAATTATATTCTTTGGTGTTTGGTGCAGGTGGTACTGGTTACTGGTGGTAAGTGGTAGTTAGTGGTGTAATGTGATGGTTTGTGTAGATGGTTACTTTCATAAATTTGTGAGATGGAAGTTTTTTCTTAGAATAAATATTGACGTTTTATAGAAAAGTGGAAGCAAGTATAGGTAAGAAACAAAAATTTTCAATTTTATTTGGCAATGAGTTAATAATATAAATTTTAAAAGTAACTAAAACTGATCACAGTCCAATTATAACGTAATTTACAGTGCATTTAGATATTTAATCTGGTATGGACATAACATTTTAGATATAATAAATAATAAGACCGTTAGACAGAAGGTTTCAGAAAATGAACTGAAGATTTATTTTATGTCATTATTTCCAAAGTATATAAAATTTTCGATTTCATATTGGTAATCAGGATTGCTGTACATTTGTTCTCTTGTACACTTGTAAATATAAAAATATTTTTTCTTTTCAGAATTCATTCCTACAGAATGTATTATTTAGTACAGTTTGTTGGAGATTGTGTGTACCATGTTTGTGAAAAAAAGGACATTAAATTTCAAGGGAAAATCAAATGTGCCAAATGGGGAAACCATTATTATGAAGTGAATGTACTATTCATGTTTGACGATCTAACAGTAGTACAAGAATTACATTTAAATCTAACACAATCGCTTCCCCGAGTTGTACTTGACAAACTTTGCTCTGGTGAGTTAATATTCTTCCTATGATACTAAACTGAGGGTATCTTATTATTCTATGGGGTAGTGATATTCTAGTACCTAAATGCTTACATACAAAGTTAACTATTTCAGAATTGCACTTGATAACAAAAACAACAATCAAATATGATTATGTGACTAATGTAACAAGGATTTCTTCAATGCCAATTTCAATTTTGCTCGATTGAAAAAACATTTAATTTCATTTGGTAGGCAGTTATATATTTGTAAAATATAGACCTTGGTTTGTATAGATTTTTTTTTGGTTCAGATAGAGGTAGATGGCAAATGCATTTTAATGCTTTATAAACATCTTAATGGTTTTAAAGTTATAGTAAAAGCAGTTCATTATATACTGATTAAATACTGTAATTTTGAATGTATAAGTGAAATAGTTATTTATGTACCAATGCGAAAAACTGTCTATTATAATCGAGTCTACAAATTGATAGCCAAGGCTAGCAAGCAGGCGAGGTGCATATTACATTTTTTCGTTGACCTTTTAGCTTTACTACAAAAAAAGGCCAGAATATTTTCTGAGAGATTCTCGACATTATGTTTCAGACGCCAGTTGTTAAATGTGTTGTATATTGCTTTTCATGAAAAACTCATACAAACTCTTGCATTAGACTTGAAATTGTAAATATTACATTTATACATTCAATTGAACTCGCCGAATTATTTTTTAGATATATTGATGCTAAATAAAATAATTTTAGGTTTGCCAACTTCGACACCAGTTGAACAAAAATTAGATAATGGAATAAAGGAACCAAGATATAGCTCTGAAATATCAGAAAGTGGTAAAAATATCTTTTATACTACAATTTTAACCATTCTTACTCTACTAATGATTAATGATGATTCCAGCATAATGATTTCATATGGATTTTGAGTATGAAAACTAGTATCATGTATCTTTTGTCAGTCTGTTGTGTAACTGTCAGAAACCATATGAAGTTGGATTTGAATGATATATTACAGCCTTAAAAACAGTGCACTATTTCAGATAACGATCCCTTTGAAACCGATGATGATGACTCTTACTACCCAAGCTCTGATGAGTTGAATAATAATTGTGACACACCCACTAGAAACATTGAAAGTGTTGGTATCAATAGATATATCAAACAGAGGAAAATTGTCTTTGATACTGAATTCGGATATTCTGCAGAAGACACTGTGCAAATCAACAATTTTGATCAATCTATTCATTGTAGTAATAGTACCCCTGAAACAGAAGCATCTACAGGTGAGAAATGGTCTTTCGTCTATTTCTGTATTTCCTTTTTCAAAGCTTCTTACTAGAACTATACATCAGATCAGAAAAAAAGAGATTTCAGAAATTTGTTCACAATTTTGGGTTCATAACTTTAAGTTTGTGAATGTGTTTGTAGATAAATTTATGAATATTTCATTAATTCACTTAGTATTTTTTTACATGAATTTTATTATTTAATATTTCACATTTACAGTCCTTGATATTTTTATATTATTTTTCAAAATAAGTATCAGTAGATACTATTATTTTCATTTATGTACTTTTATTTACAAGCTCTTTTAAATTTCATATTTACCGTATGCATTCAATTTTAATGAATATCAGTCAGTGCTGTTTGAAAAAAATGTGTTTGACTGTTAACCAACTATCGCCCCCTTACGAATGAGAACTCTCAGAAGTTGAAGCTTGTGCGAACAATGCGATTAACAGTTTCTTACCTTTTGACGTGCGATTTCCTGCACAGAATATACATGATTTTGCAGGTCATGGGTGCAACACTTTTAACAGCTCTGATAAAAATTTCTGATACCCCCCCTCCAGTTTATTTTTGATATTCATGGTTTGAGTTTTTTAGTGAGTCCGTGGATGGTGCCTTCGAAAGAGGATGGTAATCGGTATTATTTACTACTAATTGGAGTAGTAATGGATATTATACTGATCACTTCAAAACTCAAAACCATTAACTATAATAATATAATTGTCACATTGGGTAAAGAAGAAAAATATAAACTCTTAAATACAATGAATGGGTTAAAGTGTGTATTTTTACTATGAGTGAATATTTCAAATCAAAATATCTGCTATATGATTGATCAACAGGCTACATCAAACAGAAGGATGACATAGTTAAATATGAATTGAGTTGAAATTTTTCAAATACCTTATAACACACACTGATAACATTTTGTATCTATATACAGTTACAAGGTTAGTTAGCAATACTCAGCAATAAATAATGAATAGATTTGTTTTAAGTTTGTAAATGACTGATTTTTTCAAATTTGTGGCCTGTGATGTTTCTAAATTGCTTCACTAGTAAATTATGTGCCTTCATGTTTAATTGTGTAGTTCTTTTTTCTGATATGCAAAGCAATTACAAGAAATATACACCAGCTGTATCAGGTATAAATATTCACATTGTTTGAGAATTGACCACTATTTCTAGAAAAAAAATCAGGATATTTGTATATTTCTTCACAAAGTTAACCAGAGCCAAGTAGTAAGGATACTGCCAAAATGCTAAGTTCAGGAAATTACAGCTTCTTTAGATTGTGAAAGTTTTGGTGAGATAAATGGATAAAGTAATATTTGTTAATACTGATATCTTCACAGCTAGAGCTCAACATAATTAGCACCTAATTCATTTTACAAGACAAATGTAAAGAAAATTGTCCAATTAAAATGGCAGAACAGCCACTAAAAATACAGAACATTCCACAGCACTGTCAATTTTTAGGATTTTTTCAATAAACACTAGTGCTATCTTTTTAGGGATGTTGAATGTATTTTATCTAGAGACCTGTTAATAATTACATTTGTACTAAGTCAGTTGATTTCCCTATCATGAAGCAATGTTGAAGTAATTTAATCAGATGATAATGGTCTTACCCATTGCACTGCATTTACTTTAATATTCAGTATTTCAAACATAGGAATCACGACTGTTGAATTGAATACATTTTTAAATTTTGCAGGTGTCCTCAAACAAAAAAATGATTCAAGTAGAAAAAGTAAAGTTCATTCATGTTTGTACTGCGGCCAAAATCAAACCAAGCTAACAAGACATCTTGTACGAAAACATTCTGAAGAGGAATTAGTCAAAATGGCTCTGAAATTAAAAGAAGGTGAATATTACTTCCTATGGTACTGCTTCATTTGATTCTGAATTTTTATATTTAATTCTACCTTTGACAGACATGACATGACCGAGAACAAAAGATAATATTAAAATTTGTGCAAAAGGACAAAGAATTAATATTAGCATTATGAAGTTGAAAGTTGACTAGCTCTCAATGTCAATTTAATTCATTCTGAATGAAGCGAAATTTATGAAAGCAATATTTCAACTTTTTATTAGTGATAATGTTAATGCTAATAGTAATTTACACCACATGTTGTCGCCATAAATTAAAGAATGATAGATACTGTCAAAAATCCAAAAGAAAAAAGATATTAAAATGATTTTGACGGTATTGTTTATTAATTTGAAAGAAAAGAATAAAACCCGAATTATTTGGTTTTTTCTTTTAGGTTCCGAAGAGAGATTAAAAGTTATGGAAAAGATTCGCAAGGAAGGAGATTTTAAAAAAAATATATCCAATCCAGACAATTTCATATCGGTTGGTAGCTCTAGGGATTCGACTCATACCAAATTCCTGCCGTGTCCTTTTTGCAAAGGATATTACTCCAAGAAAAATATTAGGAATCATGTGAGATTAAAGTGCAACATTAAAGAAATGTCACGAAGGAAAACTACATACCACAGCAAAGCATTATTACTTGAACACATGCATCTTGCAGCATGTGACCGTTTGAAAAATGAAATATTTCCTTCCATGCGCAATGATGAGATCTTTCAAGTTGTTTTGTCAGATTCAACTATTATAAAATATGGAAATATGTTGCTTCTGAAATATTCGACAAGCTCACACCATAATAAGATGATAACTCAACAACTTCGGCATATAGGAAAGATTTTTTTCACAGTCAATAATTTAAATTCTGCTATAGGAAATGTTGAAGAGATGATAAATCCTAAGTATTATGACGACATAGTGAAGGCAATCCATAAATTGGCAGGACTTGAGCATGGAAAATACAAGTATCCAAGTGTTGCCAATCATTCATGTACCTTGTTAATGCACTTGGTACAGTTTGTGAAATGCGAGAGTATAAAAGATAATGATTCTAACAGAAGAAAATTAGCAGAAGATTTTGCATATTTAATGGAACATAGTCAAAATGCACTTATAACGAAAATTGCCTCTGAGAATCGAACTCAACAACAGAGAAGCAAAGTTGAAGTTCTTCCAAGTAGTGAAGAGATAGGTGAATTGGATGAGTTACTACAAAAACATATTGAAGACCACATGCTTGTTTTGGAAAAACATTTCAGTTTCACAAGCTGGTGTCTTTTGAATAAGTTGATATTAATAGAAATAATGGTTTTCAACAGAAAAAGACCAGGAGATGTTGAAAAAACACGTCTTATAGAGTACAACAGCATTACTTATATTGAATGTGAAAAACAGAAGAAATTGGGAAGTGAAGAACAGTTACAAGCATCCACTTTTGGAAGATTTATATCAAGAGGAAAACTGAATAGACCTGCCCCTACTCTTGTTTCGAAAAAAAATATAGCTGGTATCAAAGTTATTTTAAAATACAGGAATGAAGCAGGAGTTGACCCAGATAATGAATTTTTATTTGCAAATCCCAAGGGAAGAAAGGTAAAATATTTCAAGGCAGATGACGCTTTGAAACATTTTTGTAAAGAAAATGGTTTGAATGAAAGAAAATTGACTGCTACCAAATTGAGAAAGCACCTAGCTACTGCAACCTCTACTCTCCCGCAAGAAAAGCAACAACAGATTAGTGATTTTATGGGCCATGGTATTGAAATTCACAATAATATTTATAGACAGAGGCAGGCCTATAGTGATATTGTAACAATGGGAAAAGTGTTGACTGATGCAATGGACAAAGGACATGGTAGTCAGTATCATAATTTAATGGATACTGATATTGTTTTTCATGGAACAAATATTGAATCTTCTGCAAATCTGTCGGTTATAGAAGAAGAATTAAGTGGTGAAACAACTTCAGAAGATATATTGCCCAAAGAAAATAAAAATTTAACTTGCAAACCCAGAACAAGAATTATCCAACACTCGGTTTTACAAAAATCTAAAAGGACCTGGAGAACCCCAGAAAGAAAATTAATCAAAGATAAATTCCAACAATATATTGAAAATGATAAGGTTCCTAGTTTGCATGAATGTCAAGAATTGATTTATGAAAATAATGGCATTTTTGCTAGGTCTCCAAATCAAGTTCGTAGCTGGATAATAGCAGAAATCAAAAGGAGAAAAAGTGGTATGATTCCTTATAGTAAATCCAGATTTTGCAAATGCAGTCTGAATTACAGTTGGGGAGGATACAGAAGTTATTCTTCATATTTATTGGTTTTTATTTCCATGAAAGGAAAAAAATAATATGAAAGGCAAGTTATTAAATTTGTCCTGGATTGTTATAGCGTTTGAATAAACTTTTGATTAAGATTAATTCAATTTATCATTACCATTTCTCATAAATTTATAATGAGAAGTATTACTGACAAGTTTGATGTTTTACCTGAATTTAATTCAAACCTAGTAACCCTTCATATTTAATCTATTTAAAATGTTTTTAGATTTTAGAGAAATAAAAACCCATAAATGTCGAAAATAATTTTTATTTTTAATATGTTTTTTACAAGATTGTGAACATTATAATTATAAATTTATTAATAATTTCATTTCATTGGTGTTTTTTGTAGGAGAAAATGGACAAAAACACCGTTGGAGTACTCCGGCAAAAGAAATATGTAGAAAGCATTTTCAAAAGTATTATGAAAGTCGTAGATACCCGCCTCAGTTTGAACTGATAGAAGCCATAGAAACCATTCCTGAATTAGCAGATAAAAATTCCCGTACTCTGCTCAGTCACATGCAGCATGATTTCAAATATTTATCACGTTAGCAAAACATACCATTTTTGTTCGCTCTTATTACAAAGCACTTCCGATTTTGATTTGATGGCACTAGTCGACAATTCTTAGACACCAATCTTGTAAAGATACTGGTTGTATTCTATGAATTTTACTTTTTAGGTTTCTTCACTAAACAAAATAAGTTTTACAATATTTTTCAGAGCAATGATTGTTGTTTTCCTTGGAAAACATTGTGAAGCTTGCATGTTTAAGAGTTTTTAATTTTTCAGAGTAACTGGTACAATATGTTTTAGAAAACTATTAAAAACGTATTTAGCAACACTTTGGTGTGTGATTATTACACATCAGTTAACAGAACTGCAAAAATGTGTTTTATTAAATGCAATAGCCTTATTCAGATATGTTGAACTTACACAGTGAAACAAGTGTTGCAGTTCTGTAAACTTTTTTGTTATCTTATGAAAAAGTTTTGTTGAATAATTTTATCATGGATTTGTCTCAAGTATCTGCCATTTCCATGTATATTAATGAAGTTTTTGGAGTTACCTGTTAGAAGATGATTTCACTTTTCTGAGATGGTTTTTTATTGTTAATATCTCCTATTTAAATAAATACATGTGCATGGACTTTATACTAAAATAAAAATTCATTCGCTAATCAATATAAGACTTTGAATCTTGTTCTAATTTTCACCAAAGTGCTAGTTACTAATAATTACAATTTATTGTCGCATTTTCAGGATTATTAGAAATTATGGTATTTTCATAACATGCAATGTGTTTCTTTTATTATTCAAAAATAAATTTTACGTTTTAGTCGAGACTGACTGGTTATTTTTTTGAGATTTAATTTTTAAATTAATGCACTGCACATTATGTAAACAGTCTAATAAAGTGTTATAAAAGTGAAAAAAGTTTTTATCCAGGTTGGCCCCTATGATATGATTTGTATATTACAATTCAGGTATCAGTTTGAACTGATCACTATGATGTTACTTTTCCACTCCTTTGGAAAACAAAACTATTGGAATAAAGTAAACTAATTTAATAGGAATTACTTAGAAAAAAATAACTGTTATTCTTCTTCAACCTCATCGTCACATATCTAAAACAGTAAAATTAATAAAAATTAGTAAAAATATGTTATTTTAAGTGACTTCAGAGAGATGTAGGTTGAAAATAGCCATATGATAAATGTAACTATGGAAATTTTTTTCCAAAAGATTGAGTTTCATACAAATTAATCAAAGTTCATCGAATTCTTAATTAAATCTTTGCACTCAGACAAGTATGTGTTTAATCTTCATGAAACATTTCAATAAATAATATATATAAAACACTTTAATGTGAGAAATTCTCAAAGCAAAGAAGTTTTACAAAACCAAAAAGCTACTGTGTAGTGAAACACGTTTTGCAGTTACGTCAAAGTAATCTGTGCAAATCTCAAAGTATTTTTTAATAAATTTTGGTTAGCAATATTTCATATATTTTCATCATCATCTCCTTGAGTAGAAATATTCAACACATGCAGTGAAAGTGAAAAATACTACAATCAGAGTTTGATAAATTTTGATAGAAATCTAGGGGAAAAAGATTTGAAAGATATTTGTTTTGGCTGAGATATTACCTTTCTAAAGTTTCTACTCATTTTTTGAGGTTCTGTTTGGCAAAACACAATCAACTTGAATTCCTTGTCATTAATAGTATGGAACTTTTTTTACAGCTTCTGCAAGAGGTCTATTCTATTTCAACCAATTATTAATTATGCAAAAGAGTCACACACTCAAAGATTAGATTTTCATAGTAAACTAAACTATTTCATTAAAAAGTCAGAAGCAGATTCAACTTTCTGTCCTGAGAGAAAAAAGGGTAGATGATCAATTCAAAATTTGTGCACAATGAAATTATTTCATTTTATTATATGAATTCCTACAATTTCATGTAGATATGGTTACTACGTCCATTGAACACATTTTGTATACTCGTCTGGGTCCTAGATAACTCCTTTAGAATAAAAAATAATCACTCACTTCTTAAGATAGCCGTCACCGCCATAAACCATTAATAACACTTTTTGCCCTGTCCAGGAACACATCATTGCCAATTGATCCTTGAAAAGAGTTGGCCGAAATTTCATTAAATTTTCATAATCTGATCCACCCGACTATAAAAAATCAAAATTAGTTATTGAATAAATAATTAAATATTACATATCTTCTCGGGAAATTTACCTTTCATTGTGTTGATCACTCTCACTACTAATACAAAGACTATGTAACATACTCTTTGACACTCTTTGACTAATATCACATATCACCACAGTCATATCACCGTCACCTCACCATAAAATAAACATAACCTATAACCCCTTTCATCTCGTGTCGTAGTGCTGTTACGGAACTCACCTATGAACACAGAATAGAGGAATAGGACCTACTCGATTTGGAAATGGCACTATTGAATAATGAATACGTTTTTCAGAATTGCAAAAAATGGAAAATATACCTATCACAGTAAAGTAAACAATATGTCATTTAATCTGATGAAATAAACATGTAAAAAATATAATTCAATGTAATAGATATATTTTCAACACATTATAACAGAAATATAATAAAAGCCAATTACATTTTTCGAATGTATGTGTAACATCATATATAAGTGACTGAAGAAACATTTTTCAGAATTTATGGAAATAAATATTTTAGATGTTCATTTAGCAAACATTTATGAAGGAAGTTAGCACAACATGGAACGTATGTTAGTGTTAGATGAATGTTTCCTAGTGGGTAGCAGAAGATGCGTCCAGCGAGAGTATTTTTAGTTTTTTGTAACTGATGAGTAAATTATATCAGTGATGTCCAGTGAATAACTCTTTCAAGTTGTGATATTAAATTTCATCAGCTACACGAAAACTGACAACACTCGAACTCAACACATATTTCATTACTAACCAAGTCAATATCTTCAGGAGAAAAACTAATACAGTGTCAATTGTATTACCTATTACCTAACACTTTCAAGTTACGATATTATTTTGAATATGTTTATAAAGTCCTATATTTGCAAGTATTTCTAGTTTACCGTTTGGGTAGGTTCCAGTCATATCGACTGTCGAGAACTAGATAAACGGTTTTGCAATTTCAGTAACCACCCTTTACGAAATTCTAATCTGACTGTAGATGGTTTCATGCCTAAATTTCCACTTGGACTGAAAAAAGCTCCTATGAACACTGAGATAGAGAACCTACTCGATTTGGAGACGGTAGTATTGAATAATGAATACGTTTTTCAGAATTGCCAAAAAATGGTAATTACCCCTATCACAATCATATCACAGTGAAGTAAAAACTATGCCATTATATTTGATGAGAAGAGAAGATTAAAAAAAATATAAATTCAATGTAATAGATATATCGTATCAACAGAAATATAATAAAAGTCAATTACATCAATCCAATGTATGTGTGAACAAAATAAACATTTTTCAGAGTGCTGAAATACAATGTTTATAGTTTTTTTGGAATATTGAAGATTTTTGATGGTAACAATAAATTTAATATCGCTCAAATACTAACAACTAATGATGTCTGATAGAAATGACATGGAAGGACAAAGCACAAGGTTGCAGTGAAACAGGTGCAGAAGAATGCGTTAAAGGTGTAAAAATCACCATTAATATAAGAAGTTGAAAGTTGACCAACTCTTAATTTAATGTTGATTTATTTGATGCTGCATAAAACAAAATGTGTGAAAGCAATATGTCAACTTTTCAGTGATAATGATACTGGCAATTGAGGCTGCATGCTACCACCCTTACTTAAACGAGTGATTTTATTTGAACTTATTGTTAAATCAAAATAATTGGTGTCAAATTTGTTACAAAAAAACCCAGATTTACATTCTAGCAATTGCCAACTTGTCACTAGAAAATGAATGTTTTCGTTTCTAATTCGATTTTTCTGGCAAAAACCGAGAATTACATTCTAGTATTTGAATTTAGTATTTTTTCGGTTGTGAATAATAAATTTCCAACTTGTCACAAGAAATTGAATTTTGTCGTTTCTAAATCGATTTTTCCGGAAAAAAATCCAGAATTACATTTTATCAATCGAATTCAGTAATTTTTTGGTCATGCTTCAAAATCTTCCATCTCATCACTAGAAGTTGATTTTTGTCGTTTCTAACTCAATTTTACCGGCAAAAAACCCAGAATTACATTCTAGCAATCGAATTCAGTATTTTTCTGGTTATGCTTCAAAATCTTCCAACTTGTCACAAGAAATTGAATTTTGTCGTTTCTAACTTGATTTTTTCGGCAAAAAACCCAGAATTACATTCTGGCAATCGAATTCAGTATTTTTTCGGTTATGCTTCAAAATCTTCCAACTTGTCACAAGAAATTGAATTTTGTCGATCCTAAGTCGATTTTTTTGGCAAAAAACCCATAATTACATTCTAGGAATCGAATTCAGTATTTTTTGGTTATGCTTCGAAATCTTCCAACTCGTCACTAGAAATTGAATTTTGTCGTCTAACTCAAATTTTTCACCTAGAATATATTCTGGCAATCAAATTCAGTAGTTTTTCGGATGTGAATAAAAAATTTTCAATTTGTCACAAGAAATTGATTTAAGTCGTTTCTAAGTCGAATTTCCCGGCAAAAAACCCAGAATTACATTATAGCAATCGAATTCAGTGTTTTTTGGTTATGCTTCGAAATCTTCCAACTTGTCACTAGAAATTAAATTTTGTCGTTTCTAACTCCATTTTTTCGGCAAAACACCCAGAATATATTCTGGCAATCGAATTTAGTAGTTTTTCGGATATGAATAAAAAAATTTCAATTTGTCACAAGAAATTGATTTATGTCGTTTCTAACTCGAATTTCCCGACAAAAAACCCAGAATTACATTCTAGGAATCGAACTCAGAATTTTTTCGATTATGCTTCAAAAGTTTTCAATTTGTCACTAGAAGTTGATTTTTGTCATTTCTAACTCGATTTTAGCAAAATAATTCGGTATTTTTTCTGTTATGCTTCAAAAATTTTCAATTCGTCACTAGAAATTGAATGTTGTTGTTTCAAACTCGATTTCTCCAGCAAAAAACCCAGAAATATATCCTAGCAATCGAATTCAGTGTTTTTTCAGTTATGCTTCAAAAATTTCCAACTTGTCACTAGAAATTGAATTTTGCCGTTTCTAACTCAATTTTTCGGCAAAACACCCAAAATGCATTCTGACAATCGAATTTAGTAGTTTTTCGGATATGAATGAAAAAATTCCAATTTGTCACAAGAAATTGATTAAAATCGTATCTAACTCTGATTTTCCGGCAAAAAAACCCAGAATTACATATTAGCCATCGAATTCAGTATTTTTTCGCTTATGCTTCAAAAATTTCCTAGTTGTCACTTTAAGTAGCAATCTAGTTCATTATTTTTTTGGTTATGAATTAAACATTTCTTTGTCACTAGAAATAGATTTTTTCGTTTCTAACTCGATATTTCCGGCAAAAAAACAGAATTACATTCTAAGAATCGAATATGGTATATTTTCGGTTATGAATAAAAAATCTCCAACTTGTCACTCCAATACCAGACAGCGCAGTTTCGACCCGCCAGTGGTACTAGACCGGTTCAATAATGCAAAGCTCGAACTCGTTTTGTCCTAAGGCGGACAACCTTTTGAAAAGTTAGTGGCGATGTGTGATGACATATCTCAGAATCGTGCTATTCTGTTTATTTCTGTTCCGAGTCATTCTGTATTCTGTGACATTTTGTGTGCCTAACTTTCACAACAAAGATGGATGTACTGACTATGGTTTTTCTTCTTCTAGCATATGACGAAGTCTAACGCCTGGAACCAATATGTGCTATATGATGCTATATGATATTTTCCAATGCATTTTATAGTATAACTAAATGTTATAAGTTCGTAGCCAACATTTATATTCATAAAATTGCTAACCACAATTATATAAAACTGAAAAAGTCAACGCAACCTTTAGGAGGCACAGGGAGTTGGCAACAAGATCTAAGCCTTAACTCACACAACTATATTAATGAATGGTTGTGGGCCACTTTTCATGCAGTTTTGGAAATTTACACAAGCCTCCCCTCATTCTCCCCACTCTTTGAGAAAAAGGTCCGTTATTCATGCGATTTGAAAAATGCCCAGCTACCAATAAATCGGTCCCTATACATATACTGCCAAAAAGGAATATATATATATATATATATATATATATATATATATAGAATTACGGAATATTGATGGGGATGCAATCAAAAAGTACTGGGCTGTTGTTTAAAGAATACTCTTTGTTATACTTACTAACTTGAGG
>WOGJ01030937.1:0-11171 GCA_015342185.1 Leptinotarsa juncta | reverse complement strand
TTACGTTGTTGATGTGCTTCAGGAAATTGTCTAGTTCTGCATTTCCATGGTTCCATATTATGAAGGTGTCGTCTACGTATCTCAACCAGACTCGGGGTTTCTTGTGGGTTTCTTCAATGGCCAAAGTTTCAAACCACTCCATATATAAATTGGCTATAACAGGTGGAAGTGGTGATCCCATTGGCAGTCCCTCATCTTGCGTAAAGAATTCGTCCTTCAGTTGGAAGTAGCAGTTTCCTACACAACATCCTAGTAATTCCATGATTACTTGTATCGGTTAGTTTGTTCTATTTTTCAGGTCAATCTGTTTCTGTATTTATTTTTTGGGTAAGTGTAAGACTAATCTCCAGTCTTGCATGTCTCAGTTAGCACAAGTGTTACTGAGTTGTTCTTCCACTCAACTATCAAATGAAAGCACAACTAAAATAGCTTTTTCAACAATGACAAGAAACCCTTGCTACCCTTTTACGACCCAAGGGTTCTGCGGACCACCAATTGGGAATCTAGGCGCTAGAGCATTCCTTGCGGGGATGAATTGAATTCTGGTTACCATTAGCTCGTCAATCGGAACCCCATATATCATTCAAAGAAATAGTGGTGTCCTCGATCGACTTCAAATCCAAGCTCAGGTTTCTATGAATCTATGAAGTTCACAGAAGTTTTTAGTTAAAGAGGGGATTACAGGGTTCTGTTCTTGGGCTGCCTTCATTTATAACTAGCTATCCGATCAGGTAATCAGGTTCAGTTTCAAATTTATTGTTCCATAATAAAAATAGTACATTAGATAATTGTCATGAAAAATATTTCCACTCAATTCCAGAAATTTGAAAACTTGTACGGAGTTTTACAATTCTCAATTATATTAAAAAAATACACTTTGATGCGAGATTTATACTTGAAAGTTCAGAAAACCGCGACTAGTGTTTCGCTGTACTATAGCATCTTCAGGCGTTAAAATAGTGTTTGAAAGATTTTGCGTCTCCATTCTTTCTTTGATGTTCCAGACTATCAAGGTTGAAAGTGAGAACATGAGAACAATACTTCAAAGAAGGTCTGATCTGAGCTTTATACAGCATCAAAAGTTGCATAAAATGTACAGCCCCATTTTATTCAGGTGTCCTCTAAAGCGGACAATGACCGGTTAGTAACCCTGTAACTATTCTGAGCCGATCCCTACTATATTGAAGTAGTTCTTCGGTTCTTTTCCCGGACCGTTCCCCAATGAAGGTTCTACTGTATTTGTTGCCAGGTACTTTTGTCCAGTACAATGAGTGCTTCTTATTGGTCCTTGTCCTAATCTGGTTTCATACCAATGATTTTGGTACCCTCAAAGCTGGTTCAGGACCAATATATGAAGTTGATGATCTCTGTCTGGCGCAATGGTTTTTAACAATATTCAAATTTCAATTTATCATTTTCAATAACAAGATAAACTTTAGTATTCTTGTGGCTTTCTGTCCGTTAGATATACTCATATTCATAGCCCAATACATGGCAGACATATAATATACAAGAAAAAAATTTGTACCACATCCTTGTCGCTTTCGTCAAGCTAAAAACAAAAAATAAAACAAAAATACCTATATAACAAACGAATCACATTCAATAAAACATCCTAAGTTGCGAGATGAGCGAACTGACTAGGATGCAGGTCAAACTGATAAGGATGACCATAGGGAGACATGTGATACGGAACGATATTCATACTGGCCATCTTGTGTTCCTTTTTCCACTTCATCCTCCTGTTCTGGAACCAGATTTTGATCTGCCGCTCCGTCAGACAGAGGGCGTGGGCGATCTCGATTCTTCTTCTTCTCGTCAAGTAGCGGTTGAAGTGAAATTCTTTCTCTAGCTCCAGGGTTTGGTAGCGGGTGTAGGAGGTTCTTTGTCGTTTTGTCTCTCCGTTTGCATTGACTGTACCTGAAAATGAAATATCGGTCAGCATTGACAGTAGTGCATGAAACAATTAAATTTATGAAGATTTCTTTTTTTTAATTTCCAATTATATACCATCGAGCAGGAGGGTTACATTACAAGAATACATTTCAAAAATCCAATTAATAGTCTATGCCTTTCATATTTACGACACTAATGGATTTATTGAGCATTTCACGATGAAATGATCAACAAAGATGCTACATTTCTGTGGAGGCATAAGATAGGTATTTTATTTTGATGAGATGTATGCTACAAAGGATGAGGAGACATGATCTGTGCGAAGTCAACACGCTGCGCAAGTCAAGGGAAAAAATGCAAATTTTTAGGCAGGACTGAGGCCATCAAGAATTCTAAACATCAAGGGTTTCTACCTGTACCTGAACTGATACAAATGAATTACTTATAAGTTTAGTGCGAATATAGATGTAAAGTTGTTTTGCAATAAATTGCTCTTTATTATGACACTTTGAACTTTTTTTATATTTTTAATAACCAATGTATTTGAATTACAAAAAAAGATGACAGCCCTAGTTTTAAACGTTAGAAATTTTGTGCGCAATGAGGAAGCGGACTTAGGACCAGCCCTGTTTTATTCTGCGTATTGTAAGTATGTATACAGAGTGTGACCTACACGTAGTCAAATGGGAAAATATTCGAATTGAAGGGGTTATAATTTTAGGAGTGATTAATTTTTGGGAAAGAAAGTTTTTGGCTTTCTACTACTCCATCTTGATACAAAAAAAAGGATGAGGGGATCTTCTTTGTATGATCTACACATCCATGTATAGAGTTACTTATTTTCAAATTGATTATACTTCCTTCGTTTCTTTGGAAGATCCCCTCATTTTTTTTTTGTATCAAGATGGAGAAGTAGAAAGCCGAAACTTTCTTTCCCAGAAAAGAAAATATTCATTTTTTAAACCAATATAACCGACGTAGTTTGATAAGGTGCTGCTGATTATTCATATCGAATTTTCATGAGCTATTGGAAATATGCTGAACTCATACAGCCACATGTAAATAATATTACCTCTGGAGAGGGGGGCGGTATATTGAAGTTGCAGAAAGTCTTGGTGTGGGTGATTGGTGAGAAGTAACAGCTGTACTAGAAGGTTTGTAGGCTAACAAAGAAAAAACAAATTTTTCATAAGATTTGATTTCATTATTCAATATAGTTGTCTTGAGGGCGATACAACGGTCGTACAATTTTTTGATACCACTTTCAAAGTACACTTTATCTTTAGCCTCAAAATAGGCCTCAGTTCTGACGATTACCTCTTCATCGGGGCTGATTTTTCTCCAGCGAGCGTTTTCTTTGAGTCTGAGAACAGAAAAAAGTTGCTGGAGGATAGATTTGGAGAATAGGGAAATGTGGAAGCAAATCAAAGTCCAATTCGTGCAATTCTGCCATCGTTTTCATTGATTTGTGACACAGTGCATTGTTTTTTTCAAAAAAAAAAACACAAGCACTACAGAATAATCCTTGAAGCCTCTAAGAGCGGTGCTTGTGCGAAAGTAGTGACTCACATTGGATTTGAATGGCTGGAGATTGAATCTATATGAAAAAACTTTCTTAGGAAGTTAATTTCACATAAACGTAGTTCTCCAAATGAAACAGTGAAGTTCTAGGTACGCTGGGTTGAAACTCAAAACGATGAACAACCAGAGTCCGTCGCGTAATTCTTCTAAGTACCGCTCTTGGTAGAATCAAGTGTGCCAAGTCACTTGAACACTTTGCGTGGAAATATTTATAGAAGAGAGACAAATCTCCAATCTTTCCTCGATGTTCGAGAAAAAAGTTGCAAGTGATGTTCGCGACTCCAATCAGGTAGATGGCTCTTTTCTGGATGGAATCCAGCAGCTTAGAAGCGGAGCTCCATACATGAGAACAATACTCCAAAGAGGGTCTGATCAAAGAGGGTCTGTATGCAGAATTGCATCCCAATCGGTTGACAATAACTGCTTTAAAAATCAGTAACAATTGAATGATAGCTTGTAAAAATAGTTTGTTATTCTCAAAATATAACAATGTAGTAGTTATATTGTTTTGTTTATAGTTTTTTAATGAGACATGATTCTTTCAAAGTTCTGGTAAGTATTATCAATTATATCAAGTAACGAATCCAACTCCTTTCCGTGTTAGACCCCGTTTTTAATATCTGTATGATCAACAAAAGGTAGTCCCAAATCGAAAATATCAACATTGATTAACCAATGAGAATTCCTTCAAGGGATATAATTAGTTAAGATATGAAATGTTTTGAGTTGAAGAAAGGTATGTGAGAAAATGGGGATATTTTTACCACCTTTATCATTGTCATCTTCGATCAACAGTTATCATTTGTCAAACGAACACTCGAGAGAAAGCCATGAAACAGACCTGTCGATTTTTTTCCAAGAGTTTTAAGAGTGGCTTTCATCTAATAATACCTGTCTATCTATCTATCTATAAAAGAAACAAATGCACTTCCCTCCCTCTTTTCAAGAACAATCTTGGTATATTCCCTGTACATTTTAATAATGCATGGAATATTGCTCGAAGGTTTGTTTATACAAATTCAAAACCGAGCCGATTCTCAACACTTCCTTCGAATCGGATCGTAAATATAGAATAGCCTTTAACTTTTTTGAATACCAAGATTTACAGCGCTCACAAATGTTAGTTCATTTCAAAAGTGACAACATGCCAAAAATACAGTTTTATACGCGTATGCTGGATAAAATAAAACATGTGTGACAATTATTTTTTCTTCCTTGCGAGCTCTGCCAAGAATGAAATATATTTATATAAATTAATCTTCTGAATAGTGAATCGTGAAACAGCTTCATAACTTTATAAATTTCTGTTGGTCATTGCAGTTTTGATTATCAGAATGTGAGTTGAACGTTAATTGAAGTATTGTTGGCCTAAGATGAAAAACAGAAGTTGTATCTTTTGATTCAACCAATTGATCTTCAACCTTTCCCATTTCAGCACATATTAACATATACCTGGCAATGAAGACCTTTTAATATTCGCTGAAACCTGATGTAAATTCGAGCGAACTATTTCCGACCAATTATGTATAAAGAAAAGATCGTAAGCTTAAGTCTCTCAACTGGTGGTGGTCTGAGGTTCTCAACACTCCTCAACTTAATGAAAACTTTCCTGGCATCGACCTCTTACTCTGTAAATGCTATTCCTCTCATTATGTTTTCTATGTTGTAGTTATTTACATTTTGCCATCTCCACCACTTCATGAATTCAATAATTTTGTTGAATATTTCGAAACCCATGAAGTTTTGCGGTCAGAGAGGGTCATAATCTTAGATGGCAATTTCATTGATAACAATTTAGAGGATAGACACACAATGACTAGCTTTTTAACTCTTTTGGATCTAGGACGACTCAATAATATTGCCAATAACTACAATAGAACGTTAGACTTGGTAGGTTAGATTCTCGAGGAGCTAGCCCCTGGCCTGACTCACTGCGACCTTTTCAGATCTATTGTAATGCTCCTAGCTTGCTCTCTCTGATGAGACTCCATAGCCTTGACACTGACCCCTTCATATAGCTAGCAGCATCTGGTTTCTCTTCCTCGCATCTTGCATGTCTCAGCCTTGCTATCGCTTCTCATTCACAAAGCACATGCAGTGCGGTTTCTTCCTCTTTTTGACAGAATCTGCATTGAGTTTCTTCTGTCAGACCCATGTTGCTGATGTGTTTCATGAGTCAGTGGTTCAGTGAATCTGGGCGATGGTTTCTTCATGAACTCTTTCGCCTGCCTCATTCCTGGGAGCTTATTCCACCAATCTATCGATTCAGCTTGCATCCCTGACTTTTTGGACGTCTTTATTCATGCATTCGCTACCCCGCAGAAGGGTTCTGGGCCGATCATAGCCTTGGATGCTTTTTCACGGGCTGAAATATCGGCCTCCTCATTGCCTTTGTGAGGGGCACCATCATGTCCGGGTGCCCAAGCGAGTTTGAATCTATTTTGGGTACTTAGTACTTAGGAGAAAATGGCAATGATTTTATTTGTCACCTTCTGCCTGTTTATTTTCCCTATAAAGTGTTCGATGGCCGCTACTTCTGCCTGGAATAGAGTTGAATAATGTCTGAGGCTGAGTGCGATTCTCGTCTCTGATCTGCCTCCATATATACTGGCTCACACTTCTTTTTGGATCTTTGAGCCATCTGTATTCTTACGCTTTTACCGGTGGGCCGTTTTGCCAATCCTCTCAACTTGGTATGATGATTTTGAAATCTTTTTGGAAGTTGTACTGCGAAACTGTGTTATCCTAGAATTGGATCTGCCTCAGTTCATTGTACAGTTTCAAGTATTCTGACTGGCTGATTGGGTTTTGCCCGTCCGTTAGCCTGTATGTCACCAGTCGAGCTTCTTTTTGTATGTAGATGTGCAATGGTGGAAGTACGAGTAGAGCCTCAAGTGCTGCAGTTGGGGTCGTTCTCATGGCTACCGCGAACCTTGCCTAGCCGTACCCGATTGCTATATTCTTGTCCACCAAGTCACCACACCGTATGTTATCATGGGTCTCACTACCTTTATATATAACCAGAGTGTCATTTTTGGGTTCAGCCCCCATTTTTTCCCTCACATTCATCTGCAGATTCCCAAGGCCGTCCTGACCTTATGTGTCGTTTTTTGGATGTGGAGTATGTGATCGAAAGTCACACCTAAGTATTTAACTTCTGTGGACTTGGTAATGACTAATATGTCATGTACTGTAAGTCGTGATCATGTACCTTTTGTAAAAGAAGACCTATATCATCTATCACTATCCATTGTTTCAATTAGAATTTGTATAAAACAGATTAATTTTGGAACCGGTAGCAAAAAGACTTATAAATTCAAAAAATAAAACTCTCAGATATTATACAATTAATTCTTAGACACGAATTGGTATATATTAGATAGTAAAAAAGTACTAACCCAGTATGGTATACATGTGAAATTATCATACTTATTAAACAAAAAGCAAAACTACATAAAAAATATAAAAATACTGGAAATATTGACCATTACCAACAGTTTGTAAGAATTAAAAAACTGATAAAGAAAAAATTAAAGAGTCATGCGCAAATTATCTTCAAAAAAATCAGTATCAGTTGAAAAATTAACCTAAGTCATTCTGGGGCTTTACACATAACAAAAATAAAACCACCTCTGGAATTCCTGCAGAAATGATTTACGGTGATAAATTATTTCAACACCAGCAGGAAATAGTAAATACCTTTGGTAAATACTTTGAAAGTATATATACTGTGATGGAACCTGAATTGGAAAATATTCATTTCGATATCAGTTATAACACAGTAGATATCAGCTGTAAACCAATAACCAAAAAAGAAATTTTAGATGCGGGTTACAAACTCAAAAATAAATTCACTTCAGGTTCTGCCAATATTCCATCCTTCATTATGAAAGATTGTCTACAAACTAAAGATTGCATACAACCTTTAATTTATTTATTAGAACATCGGTCTTTCCTGATATCTGGAATATTTGAAAAATGTGCCCTGTTCACAAATTTCTTCTGTAAGTAATTATAGACAAATTTCAATCCTGAGTAACCCTGCTAAGGTTTTGGAGATTATATTGTATAATCGCATTTCTCTAGCAACTCAACATGTCATTTCTAAATTTCAACATGGTTTCATGAATTCAAGAACAACAATTAATAATTTACCCATTTTCAGTCAATATTTATGTGAATCGTTAGACCAAAAAGGACAGGTTGATACCGTTTTCCTCCAACGCTTGTTGTTGGGGGTTAAAATGGACACCAATATGTCTTGGCTCAATCATGTCTCTGGAATTGCCAAGGCTGCTTCTCTAAAGCTTGGAACACTAGAAAAATGTACTTGGAACTAGAAAACTGTACAATTCCCAGCAAATTTTGATGCTTTATGAAGCACAGATCAGACTTTCTTTGCAGTATCGTTCACATAAATGAAGCTCCGACCCTAAGCATACCCTGAACCTGCTGGATTCTATCCAGAAGAGAGCCATCCGCCTGATTGGAGACACCTTGATAGTCTGGAACATCGACGAAAGATTGGAGATTTGTCTCACTTTTATAGATACTTGCACCAGAGATGTTCAAGTGACTTGGCACAAATGATTCCACAATGAGCGGTACATATGTGGAATAAACTTCCTGAAAACTTTTTTCCGGATGAGTTCAATCTCCAGCGATTCAAATCCAACGTGAATCGCTACTTTAGCACAGGCACCGCTCTTGCAGCACCTCAAAGATATTCCTGCCCAACTAGCAATTTCGTATTTTATAATAGTTGCGGAAATGTTTCAGATAAACAAATTATAAAACTGCATTTCTCCCAGAAATGTTTCCAATGTGTTTATAAAACTGCTATAAATAGGAAATTGGCACCGTTTTATAAAACATTATAGTCTTTATCAATATTTTGTAAGGCCTTTAACAAACATTATAAAATAGTTTTATATACATTTTTCTAACACTCTTAAAAAGTATTTTTGTAAAGACATCTCTTCAACTGAACACTAACAAATAGAAAGGTTGAAGCCATTTTGTAATTTCACTTTTTCACTCATAAAACTGTAAAAGACATTGTTTGTGTTTCGAAAGTTGACATTTTTATTGCAAATGAAATTTTATTGGCAAATATATAGCCGAAACTCCAGAAACGTTAGTTACAAATAAAAGTGGTAAAAAACATAGAGAAATTTTGATTTCTCTTTCCATCATTTCTCTTTTCAAATATATAGCCTATTATTAGCAAAATTTACGCGAGCCACTCATTTATAAATATTTTCGGTCAAATTATTAATTATACAAAAATTCACTCTGGCGACGTTTTTCACCTGTAAATATTAGTATATGTGCGGTATTTCATATTTTCAACTCATTTAATTTCAGTATTCCGGACTGCTATCATTTAAAATGGCGTCGTCCTATAAAATAATTTGGTATCAATAGCAAGAATTTAAACGTATTTTAGCTACTATGCTTCCCGTATAAAACTGTTAAGAAAAACTTAGTTCTGGGAGTGATGGTATTGCGGCAGAGTCGGACCACTTTTAAAGCTATATGTTCCTACAAAAGTGCTTGTATGAATAAAGGATTTCCGTTTCTGTTTTTCGCAAGAAAAAAATTGAAGAACTAGGTTAGGGGGGATAGTGTTTGTTTAATATTTCCAATATACAGGGCGACTCAAAAAACTTTCAGAAAGTTTTTTTTTATGAAACACCCAGTCATCACTTCATCTACTTGAAACAACTCGAACTGAACCGAACCCAATGCCTTAAAAATATTGAACTTACTTATGGGGTACCTATACTCAATAAAAATTAAATATTTAGAAGTTGCTAAAGAACTAATTTCCACTATGATATCGATAGTGTCCCACTTGAATAACTGAAAAAAAATTAGAGTCGTAGGGGGCTGTAGAGAATCAATCATTCCTCAGAGCCGTAGGGGACTGTGTGGCAATGGTTAAGTTATTAGAAACGCAAGTTTCTAAATGCACAAAATGGATGAAAAAAAATTCTTACTAAACACAACTAAAATTGTGAAGAATTTTTCAAAGCTGTGATTAGGAATCGATGTTAGCTGGTTGCTCTTAAATGCTGCTTTTTATTCTTGGTGACAGCAAATATATACTAGCAAAAGCAATTCGATTTTATAACAGTTATATTAGTGTTTTTGAATTGTAGTAAATATACCATACTCTGAAATAGTTGGGAAATTATCATTGAAGTGACAATGTAGTGATGAAAATAAAATGGTGTCTGAAAGCTTTGTAATAAAATAGTTTCATTGAAGCTACAGGAAACAGTTAGAAAGCTTGAAATAGTTTTATAACTATCATAAAAATCTCATAGAAAAGTGTTATAAAACTATTACATAACAATTTACTTTTAAAGGAAAATAAGTTGATAATTTCCTGACTATTTTATAATGGTTTATTTTAATTTTATTTCTTTAACGTTTCTATGATAAATTTATGAAACACTTTTATTTTGCCTACAACTGTATTGTGTTCACGGATCGTCTAATATAATCAATTAGCAATTTGGAAGTAATTATAAAATACTGATAAAATAAAACTGTTACAACACCATGGGATTATAAAACAACTTTGCTGGTTGGGTGTAGTATCTGTATTTTGCCCTCGAAAATAAATTCAAAAGAAATACAATTAGATCTCTCAGTAATGGTGTAGTATACTGTTGACAAGATTTATACGCAATACCTTCCAGATCAGAATCCCACTTGTTCTCCTCAAACTCTTTCTTCTTTTCAACTACTTTTTCCTAATGTTTGCGTCGCAGACTTGGCAATATTTATTCAAGGAATCGAGTAAAACAAATGGGATCTTTGTAGGAGTTCGTCACTGGCCTCACGCCAACATTTGATTTATTCCGTGGCAGTCGGGAGATCTTGAAGGGAGACTCGCTACAAAACACCTATGCCCCGAGGTGAAATACGGCCTGCGCTGTCATTTGACCATGTCCATGGATTGCGAAACGTTTGTATATAATTTTGATGTCTGTTTTTCGTTTGCACCGCCACTATTAGGCCAATTTCTTCAGAGAAAAACCGATGAAAGTGGAGAATAACAGAAGGGAAATGCAGACGAGAACATGAAGAGTCTAAAAAGTCCAGATGATGAGAAAGTCGGGAATGAATTTCACTCACTAGTGAAACATTTGAATATTTGTGTACAACTGAGAAACTCTTTTCAAAACTATCTAATATGGTAACCTCAGATTGGAAGGAAATTGCCGAAGTCAAGTGAACTCAGCGAAAAAAGTATCCTGTCATAGGTGACAAAGATTTTTAGTGCAAACGGTAATGAAATCGATAAGTCTACTGGGATTGTAAAAAGTATTTTTTAAAACAACAGGAAACTTGAGATTCAGGTTTTCTATATTGAAACGAGCTATAAAATAGGCAAGGTTATAATGAACGAAAGCAAACTGATTCCTTTTCTAGATAAGTTGGGTACACTGTCCTACAAAGGTATAGTTTACGGTAATACAAATTCTTGAAGCTCCAGTAGAACTGTTCGTAAGTATATGACTTCTTCACAGCGAAAACTATAACAAGCTGCCACGAGCAAAGTTGTTGCTAATGATAAGACAACTTAGACAACATAATGAGATAACTTAGCAACACAATAACAACGGATTGTTTAAGAGTAGCTTATTTCCGCCATTTTTCACAGCAAAACGACATATGGA
>WOGJ01030770.1:0-12559 GCA_015342185.1 Leptinotarsa juncta | reverse complement strand
AACACGTGTCGAGGTCTTAAAATTATGATTTGGTGTTGGGGAAAAACAGTAATATTCAATACTACACCAAAGGTTCCAAACAGTGCATCACAAATATTTCTTTAGATAACGTCATAATGTCGTCACATTGAATTAGATAAAAATGACTAAGTCCCATTTTCAATGGAAATGGCTACATATGTACTATCGTTGAAATTTATGTCCGATTCAACGGTCAGAAAAAAGATATAGGGTTCTCTTTGGAATCCTTGACTTGGGTAAATTTCCGATTAACCCTGATTAGATTTCCTAGTGTTTTATCATTGAAAATATTGACCTTAATGAATTATACCTTCACTCTGAATTTCAAATTTCTCACATCATAACTAACTGAATGACGCCCTGTACAATGAATTCGTTGTCACCCGGTATTTTACTTATTCAAAAACCACCTTCCACCGGAATGTTGTCCACCAATATCAAGGCTAATGATATAAAATCCAAATATTTTGGTAAAAAAAATGTATTCAAGAGAGTACCAAACGATGGTTTCGTTGTCATTTCATATAAGACAGCTTCCAAAAAACAAATCGTTGTTGTAGGAAAATTTTGGCAAAATCAATCACCAATTTAGGAAAGCAATATTTAAGAAGATATTGAATTCGTGACGAATTTCAACTCCATTATAAATATTTTAACTCCATTGCAATGGAGTTTTCACCTAACTCTCAGTTCCACTGGAGCTAAGTTCTAGCCCCTAGTATTGAAAATTTTATGATGGTTTTTATTTTGATTTCATTCAGCTTTAAGTTATATTATTCAAAGAATTTTTGTGGGTTCAATTCATAATGGACAGTAATGAACAGTATATTGAATAAATTATATTTACTTCACCCTAATAAGTATTTACCTGGAAATGAAATGTTACCTATACTCTGCCCAACCAAGCAACAGAGGGATCCAAAACATTATCATGCATAGTGCACGTGATCTCCCATACAAGGCTGCTTGTACAGAGTCGCCTTAATGAACGACCTGGGTATAGACATTTATTTAGGTGGAGTGTCGGGACACAAATAAGCACTTTCTTCAGTCGTATCAGTACTTGACATTTTGAAAATTTTACTCTTCAAGATACCGTATTAGTACACACCACAGGTGCTTAAACGTAACTGACCACTCCGACACTGGGACAATGAATTCCGCTAGCCGATTACACTTAAATCTGATTGACTAGCGTGAAGAGGCATTTTTATTTTACCCAATAGATGCAAACATTTTTGGTGATCATGTTTTGATCATGAATCTATCATTGTTTGGGTTGCTTTTTTTGTTTAGGTTAAGTTAGCTTTTAGAATTTAGGTATATTGAATTCATATCTACCTCTGAATGAACTATGTATATGTAGTTTCAAAAATGTTTCAATCTCATATACTAATAGACAGTTTATTATTTTTCACATTAGTACTTAACTCACTACTGGATATGCGACTTGGCCCTTTACCAAACCTCGAAATTTTTCAGAGATTTAACTTACTTTTAGCATATCGTACGGGTAGTTATGAAGGTTAAGTATACTCTACACTCAAAACAATCATTAGTTACCGGAATGAATAGTTTTTTGTAGTTTCACGAAACATTTTAAATTGGTACTTAGCTCCTTTGGGACTGAGCGGCTTCAAGTGTCACGGTAACTACAACAAAAAGTGATTGTGAATTTTTCAATTAGAAACTCTGGACATGTCCTCTTGAACCATCTTAAATTAGGTCCATCCTCGAATCAGGTGGAGCTCTCTAGTATACAGTCAGGCTTGCTCCGATGACATATACACCAAACTGTCAGAGGCTATGCAAATCTTATTTGAACTACCTCATTTTCTCATCTAAAGATAGCCATTGGTTCACAGATCGAATACACCTTAAGATTCTGGTAGAGGTGTACATAATTGCCTATTTAGGCCTATTTAGCCTATTTAGGGATTCAATGTGATCGTATATCACTCTGAATTCTAAGCCAAACTATCATCAATAGGAAGACTTAACAAATTGTTCTGTCTGGCTTCCAGGCCACACTGGAAATATTTGGCATAGTTTCGAATTAAAATCTGAAAGATCTTTCACCAAATACTTAATTGACTTCGTTAAGGATTTGGATTCATTTGATGAAATTTGAATTCCTCCCCTGGCGAGTCGCACTTTACTCCTAATCTAGCGTTCTTGGTCCTTGATATTATACAAGTTTTCGAGTGAAATGAACTCCTAAATCCTGTTATTTCACAGATAGTTACATTCACGAAAAAATATGTCTCTTAGTGACTGATTAAATTTTTTATAATCACCAAATGATTAACTAAAAGAAATAATTTGCTGAGCTTGATCTGACTTTAAAAACCTACTAAAATTGAGTTTTGAGTTGCCAAAAAATATTGCTTATATAATAACTGTAAAATATCATTGAATACCAGAATATTTCTTCAACCTATTTTTAGGTGAAAGCCTAATTATTTCATTTACCTGCATTTTTTATCGTAAGAAATATACTGTTATTGTTCATTTGAAAGATGGCATCGTAATGAACATGATGACTTATAATATGCTCACAACTTAGTTGATGAAATTCCGTTAAAAAAGAGTGTTGCAGTTCTGGTGTATGAGAGTAGTGTTTACGTTAAAATCAGATCATGGTTTCTGAATTGAAAAGTGTGAATAAAGTTTCCTTCATTCAGATATTTACCAGCTTAATATGAGTAGAAAAAGTCATTGTAGAACTTTTTCTGTTTCTATGACTTTGAAGAACCTGTCATAGTTGAGTGTTCTGCCCCGCTGGGAACCGTATTAGGTTTTTAGAGTTCGGCTTACCCGTACTCTTACCATCTGACCAGAAAGACCACTCATCAATCAAACTAATCGGTTAAGGAGCTGAGTTCAATTTTTCAAGTGTGAATAAGTGTAAGCCACAATAAACCCTTCGGGTTGCGGTGGAGGGTCGAATAAATCCACTCACTTTGGACCTATTGCCTAACCTATTTGAGTATTAAGTTTTATAAAAAAACACTTTTGTATGAAAATTTCACTAATCATGATTTTTCAAATATTCCAAAAATTTGGTTGGTTGAAAACTTCATTAATTCAGATATGCCAAGAATCATTTCTATAGATCGAAAAATATAGTAATTACATTTTCGAAATCTGTAGATTGGGGTGGAAAAATATTGGCGAAACATTGAAATGAATTGAATCCTACTGGCATAAATGCGCTGTAGACTTACGTGGGTTGCCTTTTATAGAAGAACAACATGGGGCTAACGGAAACATTAATTCTCAAAGGTATTTGAGAATGAATTAGTGAAACATTAGTGAAACAATATTCGCCTAATTCCGAATGTTAACATTTTTTTAGACTTAAAATGAAATCCATAATTGCTTCAATCTTTATATATGTATGTCCTTATTAAAAATCTATCAAAATATGCCTAACCTATATAAATGTTAATGAAACCGAGTAATGACAAAAGTAATTGAACATCTGTAACACTCATCAAATATATCAGATATTTAGATCTCCTGATACGCCACTGCCCGTTAGTTTTACGAACCATCAAGTTAATTAAAGAAGATTTATTAAGGTACAGTTCGTTTGATGTAGGTTCAAAAACAAAAATGCATTTGAAAAATTTCCGGCAGGTGATAAATAATGAGTTAATGAATCGATGCTGATAATACAATTTTTTTAAAGTTAACTAGTTTAGTGATCTAATAATTTTTCTGAAGAAAGGTTGGTTGGGTAATAGATTCAACTTTTCTTTAAGAAAACAATTGTTTTCTCGACGAAGTTTCGAATTTAATTGAATTCTTCTTCAGGGCTCTCTAACAATGAATTTTCATAAACATACCTCCGACAAATCTTATACGATTATTATCGTTTCAATTCTACAAGAAATAAGTTCTTAATTAAATAACTTTTCAAAATGTAGTTTCTTCTTGTTGATAATATTACTATTTTAAAAACCATCAGACATATTAGATACATATTAAAAAAAACATTGCAACAACCAAACTTCCGAGACAACATAAACACAAACCGACATGATACTAACGACTGGCTTTATCTGCGATTCTGATTATCTGGTGTCATTTTTTAATCAATGTATGTAGGTATTTTACCTATCAAATTGAAGTATGCAGTATTAAGGCCATCGACATGTCTTCTAGTGTTAACACTATAGCATTTGAGGATATGAGTCATTATGCTCAGAAGTCTTTTGGATAAATATGGTTGAACATCTAAAATACTTTGAATATCAGAATAAAAAATGTGACCACAACGAAAGCTGTAGGGTTTTGATAATAAGTTTCTTTGAGTTTCTTATGTATTCTGAAATTCGTGTTGTGATAGCTTCCAGAGTTCAATTATAGAATATATTGGATTGTATTTCTTGTGATGTTTTGTATTTCCATTTGAAAAGGTACTGAGTAGAATTCCAAGTTTATTAGATGAATTTTCTACAAATTGAATATTGTGATATTAGGGATTCACCTCTATATTGTGGGAAAAGAAACGTTTTCCTTTAATTACTTGTCAAATAAGGGCCCCAGGAAAATTATTTTCTACTAGGTAATTCACAATTTATTTTATGGAATTCAGAATTGGAAATCGCAATTGTTCTTGATTTCAAGGCGAATACACAAAAAATGAAGAAAGTGTCCGTTATTTTCAGATTACTTAAAGCTCTTTCGGATAGTATATTATTTAAATCTGTATAATTCAAATAATTTGCTATAGTTCTTGATATCAAACATCAGATGACGGATTGTCAAATACATCGAATGTATAAACGGTACTGAAACAGTGGGTGGCTGAAACTCAGCCTTCAATTTGAAATGAACATTGATTCAGATGAAAATGAATCAAATACTGGTTTGAGATGATAATGAGTCACCTGTATTTTGTCATCGATTCTTAGAAGTACTATAGATTAGAAAACAGTCCAATAGTATAATTTCCAGATACATTGGTCAATAATTGAGTAATCTGTAATAACGAAATAATGAAATTTCTTTGCAGTATTCTTTGATATAGAGTAACGGAATGGATTATCGTAAATGAATTCACAATTGACATTTAGCTGAAGAATTGAAAGGAATCTACGTATCAAATGTGGAAAAAGCCACTTTTTTCTTGTGATTTTCTTGTGAGACCAGGTATTTCTATTAATGGAAATATTAATTTTGATTACTGCACTGATAAATATATGATCTCATATTTTGAATCGACTCAATTCTATGTGGATTTCAAAAGCAAACTGAAACGAATATAGTATTTTTCTTTTCATCACGTGATTATCAGACATGAAATCTCAATTCTGTCTTTCGAAAGTGAATGTGGTGACATCCCCCTCAACGAGGATGTCTTCTATGGGATCCAAAGAAGACTTGATTCTCGAATACCAAAGTTAAAAGAGACTTCCCAAGGCGGTCAGTTTGCAAATCTAAACTTCGACATAGACCACCGAACGAGATTAGACCTAAGTGTTTCACTGCAGCTGTCGCTGCAGCTGTCACTGCAGTTTTACTGCAAGGAAGTTAGATGAATTTGTGATCGAACACCAGATAGCGCTGTCTCTCGACCCGTCTAGGTCTCATAAGTGGTGCTAAGCTGAATCTAGCAATTCAAAATGCCTCAATAGCGTTATTTTCCGAACTTTATGCTGAAAAATAAATATGTCCTCTTCTCAAAGTAAAAAAAGAACTATAAATTATGTACGGCAAACCAGGCTTGCACCGTTTTCATGTAGTATATTATAACTAGATTCTTCTGCATTCAAATGACCTTGTAGTTCGAAAGCCAAATACCCGAATGTAAACAAAACTAAATAGTCGAGGTATGCGGGCTATAACACGGCTACGCTTGGAATTTTGTTCGACTGACTTCCGAGAATTCCTAGACCCTACCCCCCACAGTGCTTAGTTCGTAAAGATGCGTTACTTGTTTCCTTAAATTTGAATTTATGGTTTTCCTTTATCGGCTATCCTTTGATATTCGTTCAGCTGTGTTCTTTAAAAAGAAGTGCTTCACTGTTCTTGGATATGCACCAAATAATTAGTCACTTTGAAACTTTTTCCGAAGTTACACATAAGACTTTTATACTAATAATACTAATTATATACTAATAATTAAACTGAAGAAAAAAAACAAATGATTGCCTCTCTGAAATATATTGATTTTTTGAATAGATATGACTGCATTTTCGACTATTATTATACATTTCAAGTCTAAACAATGGATATTTTCTTAGTATACCACTCCCTTTCCATTGATTTAGTTTTCTTGTAATAAAAATCATCATCAAAGTCACTTGAATGGCGATTCCCAAGTATCTGATGTGAGGTTGCATTTATGTCTAGAAACTTCTGAGAGTATAATTTGCATGCAGCTCTGAGAGATCAAGGAAATCCAGACCCGTGATTCCTGACTTCCATTTTAAGTACAGTGCTCAACAATTGACAATGGATTATTTTTCAGTCAATAAGTTTATAATACAGAAATGAAACAAGATAAGTAAATCTTTGATAATTTGTTTATATTTTTTCCAAGGCCAAACACGAGCACTCTAGGAAAATCCTTATGCCGCTCTAAGAGCGGTGCCTGTGCGAAAGTAGTGATGAATTCACATTCGATTTGAATCGCTGGTGATTAAATCTATTTGAAAAAACGATCTCAGGAAGTGTATTCCACTAGAGCGCAGTCCTCCAAAAGAAAGATTTCTCAAACAGTGAAGTTTGAGGTGTACTGAGTTGAACCTCAACACGATGAGCAGCCACAGTCCGTCGTGTATTTCTAATATGTACCGCTTTTGGTGAATTAAATATGTCAAGTCACTTGAACAACTCCAGTAAAATTATCAATAAAAGAGAGACAAATCTGCAACCTTTCTTCGATGTTCCAGACTATGAAGGTTACAAGTGATGTTCGCGTCTCCAATCAGGTGGATGGCCTTGCCTGGATGGAATCCAGCAGCTTTACTGAGCTCAAATCACATCTTCCCGAAAAGGTGTGATTTGAGCTCTATAAAGCCTCAAAAGTTGCTGAGATGCGTATAATTTTCTGGTTCGGAACATTGTTTCAAGCTTTTGAGAAGGGGCTTCTTCAATTCCAGCGACATGATTGTGCCAAGACATATTAGAGTCCATTTTAACCCCCAACAAACTTATCGAACCAGAAAGTGGAGTTGTCCTGATATGACATTTAATATCCGGTTCCCAGATATTTATCTTTTTGGAGAAAATTGATGACCGGGTTTTTGTGGCATTGAATTGAACTTGATTACATTCACTCCATTTCAAAATTACTTTTAGATCCTCATTAAGATATGCAACCTCGTATTGCCGGTGAAGATGTGCATCCACAGCCGACGTCCTGGTAACCAAATGGAATGACGTGATAAGTGTGCTGTCATCAGCAAAGCAATATATCGAAGTTTGGTAAGCAAATCATCATGCCACACACGGTCAAAGGCCTTTGAAATATCCATGTTCCCCAATTGCGTTATTCCAAATATGGCTGACATTCGATAGAAGGTCGCTTGTTGATTTTTGTTTCCGAAAGCCATATTGATGATCGCTCAAGATGTTGAAGCCTTTCAAATAATAAGGATATGATTATTTACGACTTTCTCCATGATTTTTGTATCACTCCTAGCAAAGCCACTGGTCTATAGTTATTTGGAAGATTTTTTTTGCCATTTTTGGCAATAGGTTGAACGCAAGCAATCTTCCAACAAGAAGGAAAATCTCCTTTCCTTTAGGACAGGTAGAAAAGTCTACAAAATACTGGTGCGAGTTCATTTGCGCACATTTTAAGTACGATGATGGGCACTTCATCAGGACAAGACGCTTTGTTGGTATTGAGCTGTTTCGAAATAATGCCCCTGACTAGTTGTCAAAAAGTAGTTTCCGGCATTGTGGTTTCTAGCGTGGGAATGTGTGTGGTGCCTTTCCCAGAAAATCGACAGTGGAATGGGACGTAAATTGTTCGGCTTATAACTTTCCTTTTTTATGGCTGTTGTTGCAATTGAACTATTTGCTTGTGTTAGTAGTGAAATTGTGAATTTTTGATCGACACCTTCAGCTATCGACCAGAAGGATATAGACCCGTTGGGATTGGTAAACACTTTACCCCTAATACTCTAATTGTGAAGTTCTTTGCTTTCGTTCATCCTAAGGTCTCAGCTGTTGCGAACTTTAACAAACCTAGTTCGGTTTTTGGCACTGGAAGGCGCCACTGCCCATAGGCGAGATATTTGGAGGCGACAGCTTGCTCGCCATTTTTGTGATTCAAAATGTGCCGTTAAAAGGTCGTTTCATTGAAAAAGAAATATATACAACTACGGATGATCGAATAACTTCCGGTACTTTAAAAGCACTAGTTGATAAATCATAAGAAGTGAAACAAATATCTAGTCAGGGAAAATTTCAGAAGATCCTCCCACTCAGCAGATCTGTATTGCCAAACTTTGCGCGGCTCAGATTGTTCCCCAACATTTATCAGTAATTCACTCAACACTGAAACGAGTTCGTGGTCAGAAGATCCCAATGGAACGTTGTTTGTGTACATTTCTGGATTGGTTGTTAGATATAGATCTAGAAGATTAGCATATTCTCCATCACAGTCAGGAATCCTGGTTGGCCCATTTATAATCTGAGTAAGTCCGCAGATTATTGCAAAAGTCTCAGCATGGCAACCTTGTTCGTCATTATTATTTAAAAATTTGAGTCATTTCATTTTGTGGACAATGAAGTCACCTAATATGGTTATTTAGGCACTGGAATGAGTGAGCCCTATATTGTGTATCGCTTAGTGGTCGATAAACGCAGCAAATGAATTCAGGGATCTTATTTTTTATTATTTTGAACGACATAACTTGTAATAAAAAAAGATATTCCAAAGTAACATCTGAATAGGGAGTGGAAATCATAGTCGAGATATAGAAAATTGACGGGGTTTGTTGAAGCAATGACTTTGGTCACATAAAGTAATGAATTGTTTATGACATAATTAACAATATCTAATTAACTGAAAAGATGAAATTATTATTCATCTATTATTCAATTATTACGTAGTGTATTTGCTATGATTATTCAAAATTACCTTTATCCGTTATGACACTGATCATGAAGTTATATTAATTTTTTTATTTAAAATGTAAAATCTGTTAAAACTTGATAAATTGCTTCTTTGGCAATCTAATAGTAATATCGAAAGTTCTATGGAAAATATACCAAAAGAAATACTATTGTACAGTCTGTATCAGACAAGTAATTTGTGTAGGTATTGGCACATTAATCTTCATACATTTTTGTCTGCCATTGATAGGCGAAGTTAAGGTTGAAACATATCATATTTGTTTTAATGATTTATTATTTTAGTACACAGGTGAGTTGAGTTCACCTCATTTTTGAAGAAACAACTTACTTGCAACTGGTGTAGAAATAAGAAATATTATAAGCCAGACAAAATATAAAGGTAACACTAATTTTTAATAAATACATAAATTATTAATCTAAAACAAATATTAGTTATAGTCATTTAATACCAAGAACAAACAAATTGTAAGATAGTGAAAAATATTTAAAATCACCTTTTAATGTTATGGGTATAATCCACAATAGTATACGGGTGATAACTGAATTATTCCCATGATGCGAGATTCTTTGAAGATCTGTTTAAAGAAAACCTGAACCTCTATTCATTAGTGGTTTGTGTTCATCAATGGGGAAGAGAATGTCAAGAAGTAACTAATTACCAATTCCAACATCCAGCATTATCTGTGAAAAACGAAAATCCTTGAAGTTTCAACGAATAGGTTACGTCCCACTGATATGAATAAATATATCCATGGAAGGACGATCAAAGATGTTCTCCAGAAAAGCAAATTTTCGTTACTGAGTCAACAACAATTTGTCGAGATTTATAATTCCTATGAGCCAATGGTTCTAGAAAAAATAACCTTTTTGTAAAATTTCGAATCACTTCAACGTTCTTATCGGAGAAACTTTTCTGGAAGAGATTGTTCAGCAACAGATACCCTACTATCAGTACGAAATTACCAGAAGAAAACTTTTGCTTTCAGCTGTTTGCTGAATTTCATGCATTAATGCATTCTTGATAGGTGGAATTTGGACCTCTAGCATGAATTTATTGAAAACATTTTTCCCACACTGTAAGTGAGACAGTAATTTTGTTTTGGTGTGGAAAAAATATGTTCAATAAAAATGATTGTCACTATAATAGATTATTGCGCCAATGGGGTAGTTCGAAGTACTGGACATCAAAAAAGCGAAAAATTCGCCTGCTAGTGAGTTGACAACTACTAACAGTGTGGGAAACATTCTTTTTGCTTTGAAACATACATTATCAAAAATACTACAGGAAAGCGACAAAAACAAAACTCCGTCATACTCAGGTACAAGTTTTATGTAGAAGATTAAAGGAGATGATGAGAAAGACTGGATTTATGTTCTTATAAGTAACTTAAGAAAAACAAACCCATAAAAAGCAAAGTGCGGCTAAAAATTTTGAGAAATTGGGTCTGTTATATGAAAATATACCAACGAAGTTTCCTCCACGTTCATGAACTCATTTTTTAAACAGGTCATCTCTATTGAAAAAAGCGTGGGTATTTCAGGTACGGTGTTAATTTTCGATCATAGGCTCTTCACACGCGTCTACAAGTCGAGCCACCATTGAATGCGGAGTTCGTTCGTTCCTTGGTGGGTTACGTTATGGTTTGACTGATAAAGCAAAACTCGAAATGCTTCTGGATGCCAATCATGTCATTTCGCAGAGCCCAATATGTACGGTGTTACATATGGATGAATGCTCAAACCAAATATATGAGAAGGACAAAGATGTGGAAGGGAAACCGTTTTTAGGCTGAAATAAAAAAATATTACGAGGTATAATGATTTTTTCAAATTCTGACTTCATTTCGGAATTTATTGTTAACTCGGAATGTAGTATTTTATTTTTCTAAATAATTCGAGTCTCATCTACGCTCTCATAAATATGTTTATATTTCCGGAATATCCCATTTACTGAACAATGTTTGTATCGATCTTTCTTATTTATCGATACATTTTTTTATCTTGAATATGGTGTTCGTAAACGATAGTATTTCTCCGATAGATAACTCCATTTCCTTCAATAAATCAGTAAATATTTATTGAACTTATCTCGTATAGTTTGAAAGTAAACATCCGATGTTCGAGTAGTATTCATAATTAATAATTACACAATATTCATATTCACTTTACTCGTAGGTCATCAATGAGATCGTGATTAGGATTCGTTTTTCACTATATGGCATTACTTTAGTAAACTTACAGATCGAAATTTTAACAAATTGCTTTGTGTGGAGTCAATTTTTGAAATTGATTGCTTTCTTTCTTTCTTTGGGAGATTCCCACATTTTTAGTATGAAGATGAAAAAAGCCAAAACCTTTCTTTCCCAAGAACTAACAAATTGCATTATTGAAATAATTTGACGAAACAAACTATTCTCTTGTATGACTGATTTTAAGAACAGTAAGATTCAGGAGAAGAGACAGGAAGTAGTCTTAGAAACAACAGTGGTGTAACATAATGATAATAATAATAATGAATTTCCCAAGAAACAATATATTGAATTGGAATAGTCAAGAAAAAAACATACAATGTAGATCAAACATGTTCACATTAAGAGCTGTGGAATACAAAGACTCGCCATTTTGAAGAGAATTCATTCGTTGAACGAAAACGTCTTGAAACAAGTAATTTTTTGAGTTGGTTATTGAAAGTCATAACGAAGAAAAATTATTCAATTCATTTGGTGATTTATTAAATGCACGTAAGCCTTTATTTTTAGGAGAGCAGAAATGAATTCTATTTAAACAGATGGGTAAATGGAAGAGATTTTTAGCACGAGTATTTACTTGATGTACATCATAATTCTTCACAAAACTATCTATATTCTATATAAAGACACAATTCAGAATATAAGAATGGATGTATTGAGATTTCTTATTTGCTCAAAAAACATTTACAGCTCTCGGTACTAGGCACTTTCATGATGCACCTGATATTTTTTTGTGCAGTAAAAACTACCTGAGATGTCGCAAACTATATCAATTCATCACTTCGAGGTTTAACCCAATACACATTCTTACTAAGAATTATTTCATTCAAAGAGGGGCGTTTTCATTGATTGAATTTCTCAAGTCCATTTTTTCAAATGATTATAATTTACACTAATTCAAATTTCACAATATTCGACATAAGTAGACATGCAACCGTTTATTTATTTATTTATTATACGAATAGGGATACAAACAGAATAGATCTAAAAAATATCCTCATTTTACATATGAAAGATAGTGAGTAAACAAAATATAAATGCTAAGTACATTACCCTATATAGTAATGAATATTAAAAAAGAAGAAAGAAAGTGTTTTTGGCCTTCTACTACTCCATCTTGATACAAAAAAGAAGGATGAGGGAATCTTCCAAAGAAAGGAAGGAAGCAAATCTATACATGGATGTGT
>WOGJ01030741.1:1137-12139 GCA_015342185.1 Leptinotarsa juncta | reverse complement strand
TACACGGTCAGGTAAACTTGCGGAAAATCCTATATTGGTGAAACTAAGAGGCCATTGAATGTTCGCATTGCCGAGCACAAGAAACACACAGAGCGAGGGGAAACCAGCAAATCAGGAATAGCAGAGCATGTTTGGACCAATCAACATAACATCGAGTGGTCCCAAGCTGAGATTATACTGAGGGAGGAACACTGGTTTAGGAGGAAATTCAAAGAAGCTGCATATATGTTGTCCAACAATGTATTCAGCCAACCTAGCGTAGAAATACGCAACATATGGAAACTCCAAAACGGTCATCTACCACTAAACAGGTGAAGCAGAAAAAGGAAAGCGGAGTGTACGTAGTCAAATGATCCAGTCATCACCCGAAGACGTTTGAGGATACTAACTATCGAAACGTTGTGAAGTAACTTAGCTTGGAATCTCTTATATTTTTATTTTTTGATTGTATTTTTGTTCAATTGTTTTATTTTTACTTGTATTCTATTTCACTATCATTTAATTTCAGGTTTTTTGCTTGATATAATTGTTATTTGCAGCAATTCATTTTTGATTCTTCTTTTTATTAGTTCTTTCAAGGATTTCAAATCATTTTATATAATATCAGGTAATGGAAGTCCGAACTGATGAAAACTGCTTATATCAGTTGTGGCAAATCATAATGAAATTACGAAATTTTGTTTGAGCACCCTGTTAGTGTATTGCATTTATAACGAGCATCCATTAATTTTACTATTAGCAAACAGAGTATAAGTATGTTTTTTGACGTTATCACGTTTGAGATATGAATATCACGTTTGTAGATATGTTGAAAAAACCTAATCTATTTCTATTACTCTCTGATAGAAAACTGGACTGTCACAATGCTCTGGTTTCAATTTGCCTTGCAAATAGTTATGGTCGATCTCGAATCTCGGGTTACGTAATGGTATAGGTTGCAGTTTTCAGTGATTTAAATGCAATAATATTCCTCCAGATTCAACCCTGGTTAGACCAAAACAAGAGTTTGCTTGAATAATTTGGTTAACACAATTTGCTCACGGAGTGTAGTCGAGAAAGTTCAGAAGATATTCCTGAAGTACTTGAACTTCAAAAATAACCACATAAAGACCTGACTTCACTTCAGCCAGATCAGAGTTCAAAATACTCCATCAACGTCGAAACATATCAGTTTTGATTTTCCCTTATGAAATACTGAATAACAAAATTGTCAGTCCTGAAATCGTTTCAACTCCATTTGACACACATCTTGAACATAGCTGGTTAATGAATTGTCCGTTGTTTCCGGATGTATTACCTGACGAGACGATCCCATCGTTATTAACGAAAATGCCAATTAGTGCCCTTCTAACATCATGTTTGTTTTTTACTTGTCGATCAATTTTGCATTCCTTCCCCTTTCATTTGACGTACTGAACGTGACGATGCTACTTTTTAGAGAAAATATGGCTTAGTGCACTTCTGACATGCTAGCTCTCGGTATAAATACCTACTCTAAATCCCGTCCTTTGACAATCTTAATAAATATCTCCACCAAAACAAGTTTTATCCCAGATCTATGGAAATTATCTAAAGTTCGGGTAATTTATAAAAAAGGAAACAAGTTTGGTGTCGGTAATTATAGACCCCATATCAATAATATTTAACTTCGCCAAAGTGTATGAAATCCTCATCTATAGCAGGTTATATCCTCATTCGAGCAATAAAATTACACCACCACCAACATAGTTTTATAAAAGATTGCTCGACAATCACCAACCCTTTCAATGTTACCCAATATATATCTGAAACCATTGATAGGAGATCCCAAATTGATGTCATATATATACGGACTTCTCTGAGGCGTTTGACAGATTTGATCACGGATTACTGATCCAACTTTTTATATCATACTTCCCCGACAGGCGTCAGTATGCTATATTTATTGGCTTCAAGTCCGTGGAATATGCAGCTACTTCGAGTGTTCCACAAGGAAGCAACCTAGGTCCACTTATCTTTAACGCCTCCATAAACGACATAGTTGAGGTCATTGATATCAACTTTGATATACGTGGATGACCTGCAATTATATTGTGAGATCAATGGCATCGAGGACTGTCTTCAACTCTCCCTTATTCTGAAACGTATTGAGCAATGGTGTTTTCGCAAAAAACATTCTTTTAAACGTGAGTAAATATAATGCAATGACGTACACACTGAAAAATCGTCCATTTTCATATCAATATTTAATAAATGATATTCCACTTCAACGGCCTCATACATTCACAGATCTAGGTGTTACCTTCGACACGAAACTTTCCTTCGTACCACACATTCTGTCTGCTGCAAACATAATATATGGATTTATTGCATGAATCCCCAGAGATTTCGCGGATCCATCTACATAGAAAACCTTATACTATGCTTTCGTCAGATCAAAATTAGAATATGCATCTAGAATGCATCTCACCAGTTGTATATAGAGAAAGTTGAATCAGTACAACGTCGTTTTCTAAAACTTCTCTCCTATAGATCAGACAATATCTATCCACCAATTGGATTTCCCCATGATGCATTGTTAGCTAGAATAGCTAACAATAGCTAACAAGCTATGAATAGCTTGAGTTGCCGTCTTGATTGTCACTACACAATTTTTCTTTTTAAACTGAATAATAATTTAATTATTGACCCACATATTCTGCAAAAACTGAATTTCAATGTACCTAGATCAACCTCTAGAGTGGTCAATCCTTTTTATCTGCCATCACAACGTACAAATATTCTGAAACGTTCACCTCTGCATAACATGTGTGTCAAATGCAATTCTGCAAGTTGTCAGCTCGACATTTTTTACTGTTCGTGAATTCTGCACTGGTGGACACACTGTAATCGAAGTTATTCTCGGCTCCGTTATCTCTGAACAATGAACGTTTTATGTATTCCTCTAATCAATGTAAATAATGTAACCTCTGATAAAACAATCGATCTAATCGCTTCCACTATGATATGAATGTTATGGCAGAAACGAAATGTTGAACTCTAATATCAAACTGTGTGTAAGTGTGTGGCGATAACTAATTCTGAGAAGGGAGCCCAATTATTGACGTGTAATTTCGAAATCTTGGTAAGTCCCCATTGAGACACAATAGAGAAATATGTACCATTTTCTGAGGAATATGCCTCAAAAAATTAAAGTGAGGTAGATTGTGATTACATTAAAAAAATTGAGACTCTGTGGGATTCCCCCAGCCACTTTACGGAGTATACAAGTTCTCCGTATCAAGGATGTTCATAGCAAATCAACTGATCAACTTTGGTACAACTCTAGTCCCCTTTTCCCAAATTGTCACAAATATTCGAAATTCCGTTTTGAGTGTTGTAAAGGTCAGTTCCGTTTTCTTCAAACAAGTCCAGCACTTACCGGTTTGTGACTCAGAGAGTCCGAAATATCTTCAATATTCGTTCATGAATCCATATTTGAAAAGTTTCACTACACCATCCGGTAAATCCCAGTGAATCCGACGGATGGAAGTCACATAAATTGCAATGTTTTGTTAGTGAACTTTTTGGAGATGTCAGGCTTCAGGTTTGGATACGTTATGACCTTCATTCAACTCGTCTTTGAGTCTATTTGGAGTTTAACGTTTACATAGCTTGAACTTTTATTCAACCAACAACTCAACCTTTTACTGTAATAATATGACTGGAATTAGGTTGTTTATATATCCAATCCCAACACCAATCCGTTATTTTCAAAACCTCGACACGTGTATCGATTACCAAGTAATCATTTTCAAGAGGAAGATCAGTTTAATCTTCCTTATGTGACGCACTCTTTGGAACCTTCAGTGTAGTCATGATTATTACTGGAGTTTCATTCCAACACCAAACCAATATTTTCAATACCTCAACACGTATTTTGATCACCAAGTGATCATCTGTATCTGTAGAATAGGGAGGGTGACTGTAGACCCACAGCACTTAGGCCACATGTGACCCATTGTACATCCTCCCGAGGAGTTGTCCTCCTAGGTCATCGTCCATTCTGTCTGTCCAGCCTCGGGATTGGTTTTTGTTTTTGTTGTTTCTGTTTTGGTGATTCATTCTTATGTGTTCCCATTAGTAGCAAGGGAAGATTTGCTCACCTCTGGCAGAGCCCCGCATTACCAGAGGTAGGCTGATTACAATGTTTCGCACAGTTCTCCAAGGGGATCTTTCGTAACCGCATATCACCCTGCAGCCATTCAGCTGTCGGCACGATTCCTTACACCTTAGCTTGGGTAAGAATGTTTTGGGTGGCATATTTTTCTAAGGCTTTTGGGGAGTTTTAGTAACCCTCACCCTACTTATTTCTGCCACTGACCAAGTGATCATCTTCAAGAGGAAGATTAAACTGATCAAAAATGATCTAATCTCATCTCATTTGTTCATTAGAACAAAGAAATAATTTTTGAAAAAGGTACATATTTCAAATGGTTTTTGTATGTTCACTACCAATTAATAAGTGACAATGAAATTTCAGCTGCAGGATTACCTATGTCCTGAACACTGATTGGAATTTATCTACCAGTAATGAATCCAGACTGGACCACTGTAGAGGGTGCAGGAAGGAAAAGAGAATGTTTAAAGCAAAATCCAAGATACTACTACAAAAGGCATCATAAGAAACATGATGAGGAAACTAAAGAGAACGTTGGACCAGGCATTTCCAGAAGAGAGGAGGATATTCTGGCTTGGAAAATTCATGGTTTGTACTACGAAAGTGATAATAATTCAAGCGACAGTGGAAAAAGCAGTTTTGACGAGGAATATTATAAATACAAACCGCAACCAATAGAGATAAATTCAAGCCAAGTAGTGGTTATTCAGAACAAAAATATTTTCAAAGAGCAAGGTAATAAAAATAAAACGAATCGTATTGTGAAACATCCAAAAAAGAAACGTGGGATTCCAAATAAAGGAAAGGATGTCAATAGCAATCATAAGAAAGGCACTCCAAAAAATAACAAGTTACTTTCAACAAATGATCCTGGGATAGCCGTTATTGAAGGAGGATCGAACAAATCCATTTTCACCATATCTGATAAGTGCGACTCAACTATATCTACTTTAAGCGCTGGTAATTTTGTTAATCAAAATCAATCCAAATCCAGCTCATTCTGGAACACTAGCATTGAGGTGCTGTCGCCCCTAAAAATATCAGAAAACCAATATGATTCGTTCTTGATCAACTCTAGTATGTTTTTCTCTGCGCAGCACCAAAGTAATAATAAAACTACTCCGCGAAGAGACGAGAAATTACGGACAGAAATGCCAAAAACGCACCTGATGAATTCTGTTCCAAATGGGGGAAAAATTAATAATGTTACACATAACAGGTTTTCAAGAAATTTGAACGAAGCAGTTAACCATCTAGTGCAGCACCAAAGTATAAATAAAACCACTCCGATGGATTCAGAATATCCGCGAAGAGACAAGAAATTACCAACAGAAATGCCAAAAACGCCCCTGATGAATTCTGTTCAGCAACATCTAGTGAATTCTGTTCCAAATGAGGGAAAAATCAATAATGATACACATAACAGGTTTTCAAATAATTTTAACGAAGCAGTTAACCATCTAGTGCAGCACCAAAGTATAAATAAAACAACTCCGATGGATTCAGAATATCCGCGAAGAGACAAGAAATTACCAACAGAAATGCCAAAAACGCCCCTGATGAATTCTGTTCAACAAAATCTGGAGAATTCTATTCCAAATGGGGGAAAAATGTATAATAATACGCATAAGAGTTTTTCAATTGATTTAAACGAAGCAGTCAACCATCTAATGTACATGTACTCGAAACCAAACCAATCGAAGCATATCCAGGTAGCATCAAATCGAGAACAGAAGATATTCGAAGACGCTTCGAAATAACAACCGAGTCCTAAGACATCAGAGATACAAAAAATCCCTTTTTTTAGTTGTGACAGCAATGCGGCATCAAATGCTTCCTCAAATTGCTCAGAAACAGTAGTAGGGGATTCTGCGAAGGAAAAAATTGATATCGCAAGAGCACACGTGAATAAAATAGAAGTTGAAAAAGAAAATTATCCATGGGTTGCTGAAGAGTATACTATTAGAGATGTGTGGGAGACTCCTAAAGACCAGGAGATCAAACCATCGACTCCTAAATTAGAAAGTTACAATGAAATTGTACCGAAGAACGATATTTTGATAAGTAACAATGAGACCATCATGCGACATCTCCAGAACCCTCAAAACGAAACGGCGAACAACTTATTGTATGCACCTGATGAAGATGAACCCCGTCACGCTCCTGCAGAGTTTTCAAAAGTGTATCTGCCAACAGCTGGAAATCAACAAGGATGGAATAGAACAGAAGATAAAAATAATTCTTGGGTTGCTGAAGAATATAGCATTATGGACATGTCGAAAACTAGCAAAGATTCGCAGGTAAAACCAGGAACCTCTAAATTGAAAAGTAACACACGAATTGTACCGAAGAATAATACTTCGACAATCGGTATTGAGGCGATCGTGCAACAACCACAGAACCCTCAAAATGAAAGGAGCAACAATCTATCCCCGATCACAAGAAACGAAATTAGTGAAGCGTCGATAGGACAAGAGGACGACATAAACTTACTGGCAGGTGTAAGAGGAGGAGGGTTGTTGGCAGCTCTGAGCCTACTGTGCTGTTGTTGCAGTAAAGTACATGTTGGTTGAAATTTCGAAAGGGATACGGGGTCTATGCAAAAAAAAGGAATTTTCATTTTTCTCATAAAGTATCATCAATTTCTCGTTTGTCGCCCTCGGAATAGCCCCTTCTCAGACATAATACACTTGTGCCAGCATTTTTTCCAATCCTAGAAGCAGTTTTGATGTGCACCTTTCGGTATGTCCTTGACCTTTCTCAGTGGTTTGTGTCACATAGTTAAAAAACTTGTACTCTATTCGAAGCAGCTGCTGCCGCAACTGAAGCTGCAGCACCTACCGCCTTCAAGATAATTTTCCTTATTGACCATACGATCATGTGGCGAGAACTCTTGATGCACCATGCCACGGTAATCGAAGAAAACACTGAGCAAAACTTTGACATTAGATCGAACACTGAGAAGATTGGACCTTGGTTTCGATGTCATAAACATATATGCATGATTTGTCACCAGTTATGATCCAAAATTGACGAAAAAATGCCAACATCCTCAGCAACTTCTCTAATAGTTAGGTTAGGTTAAGTCCAAAATGAGTGGTCCTATTCGACCCTCCACCGCAACCCGCAAGGGTATATTGTGGCTCACACCTATTCACACTCAACCAAATAAGCCCAGCTTCTTAACGAAGCCGATCAGCTTGTATGGTGAGTAGTATTTCAGGTCAAATGGTTAGAGTACGGCTCTGCCAAGTCTCTACATATGATGACTCAAATACCAGTGACCTGTAAGAAGGCACGTTAGACATCGTAGTTCATTCCTATTGTAGTCCAAAAACTGTTTGGTATCAAGCTTCGAAGGCTGATAAACGCCTTGGAGTGAGCCAATCCTGGAAGATTCTGCCAGAAGTCCATAAATCTTCTTGCCATTCAGGTATTCAATCTTTGTTTGGCAAAGCCTAAAGCAGGTTCTGGTCCGATGAAGCTGCTTGCCGCACCTTCCTTTGCAAGGGAGTCAGCGGTCTCATTGCCTTCCAGGCCAGTATAGTCTGGAATCCAGACCAGAGATAATCTGTTAAGTATTTCTATGGAAAATCATTTTTAATACCAGTCTAATACCAGTCAATCGAGGATAGTCGTTTATGGCATCTTGCCACCAATTCAGACGTTGCCCAGTATGAGCCAAGAGCTTCCAACGCCGTTTAACTGTCCGAGAATATTTTTATTAACTTATGTATGAGGTTGGATTCGTCCAATCTCTCCGCACACAATTCAATAGCGTAAATTTGAGCTTGAAATACAGTCGTATAGGTTCCTAGGCAGGTTGATATCTCTGTCCTGGGTCTGCGACTGAAAACACCAGAACCTGAAGGTGTTTTTGTTCCATCTGTGAAACATCAAGTATCTGCTCTAATAGTAATTCGATGATTGTCCATAGCAATTTTCTTCATTTTCTCAACTTTTTTATCAGCTAGGGCATCCAGGGCGAGCGTCATCATTCACATCTTCTCGGCTTTCTGTGAAAAGCATGTGCCACTTCATACCATTTTTCACACATTTGATGCAGATTCTTTGATTAATTTTGTCGATATAAGAAAATCGCAAAACACTTCAACTCATATGCCTCTCACCAACAATGCAACATGCTAAACAGCTGAAACTATGAGCATATGTTCGAGACAGTGTACCAACATAAAAAACGCTAATCGAATGTTCGTACCCGCCAAATTTGAACATTCACTTTATTTTTCTAACAGACCTCGTACTCTTTTATGAACAGGAGGAATCGAATGTGATTTTTTTAATAAAATGAGTTCAGTGAATTGCTTTGTATGTCTTAGTTCTAATGAAGTATATTTTTATTTTTACAGGTAAAAGTGCCAAGTGCCCCAATAGACATAGATCCATAAGAAATGAATATAACCAATTTTATTCAAGCTAAATAGTATAAAAACATAATTTGGAGCCCACTTCATAATTTGTGATGCTCTGTTTGGAACGTTTGGTGTAGTATTGAATATTACTGGAGTTTTTTCCCAACACCAAACCGTTATTTTAACACCTCGACACGTGTTTCGATCACCAACTGATCATCTTCACGAGGAAGATCAAATAGTATGATCTTATTTTTTGGTTGAAAAAAAAATACGGGTCGAGGGAGCACGGTAAGTATTTTTCTAGTTGACTATGACTTTGAATCATGACAGTAACATTTATTATCATTATTAATGGTTATTATTATAATCATAGTTTTCAACAAAATTTGGCAAAATTGTATCCAGTGCTCGTACATTTTGTACAGATTTTCTAATTATCATTTTTGAGCGGAAACTGATCAAAAATCGAAACTGAAACATCCTTTCTCTATGAAAACAAAAATTGTTGCTAGGCAACACATTACGATATCAGGTAATGCGTATTCCAAAAACGGATTTGAGGACATGTTCCATACCTCAATTCGAATTCCACATAGAAGTAATAAGCACTGAGTAACTGAGATAGGTACTTACTTCTAGAATGAATATCAAATTGCTAATTCAATTTCGAGAATGGATGTACACAAAGTCTTTTTAAAGTTAAGCAGTCAAAGTTCTGAAAAATCGATTTATTCACCTAGTTGATTTTTGATATTGTACATACACTTTGATAATTATGAAAGCGAATGAGTTTAGTTTTCTCTAGGTTGAAAAAAGAAAATTCTGATGGGTCCAAGAACAACTGTCATACGATACTGTGAGACATTTTTTCTGCAGAATGTTTGCATTAGCATCCGACGTTTCTATAGTTCTATCGTTTGCAAATACTATAAAATACAATGAAAGATCTATATTTCGATTCATATTGGGCATACAAAATTAATAAAGTCGGGCCCAGTACAGAGCCCTGTGGCACATCGATGATCGTGGTTATCGAATTGGATTTTATGGTGAAAATCATTCAATTTTTTCATACTCAACGTACACATACTATTCAAATAATTCTTTGCCTGGCCTTTGATGTCATATTGAGTCAACTTCTTACCAACTTGAATATTACTAGATTTTTTCCCAACACCAAATCGTTATTTTTACACCTCGACACGTGTTTCGATCACCAAGTGATCATCTTCAAGAGGAACATAAAAGTTTTATCTTCCTCTTGAAGATGATTACTTGGTGATCGAAACACGTGTCGAGGTGTAAAAATAACGATCTGGTGTTGAGAAAGAACTCCAGTAATATTCATTACTACAACAGTACATTATAAGTTCTTACCAACTTATTATGATTTATGCATTCAGATATTGCAACAGGGCATTCTGCCAGTGATATATTTTAAATTATTGTTTGTTTTTCATATCGGTACGTATTTAGAACGTATTTAGAAAAAAGGCAGTGGTGAAATTGTTTTTTTCTCTCGAAAAATCTATGCTGCAATGTTGATAATACAGTTACAGATAAAAATATTGCATATTTTATTTTAAGCCTTGATTTCATGTTTTTTTCTATTTTTCTGAATCTTTATGCAGTTTTTATTACTGAATGGTATATGCTGAAGTATTCAACGTATATTGATTGCCAACTAATGCAGATATTAAAACTTTATAACACACTTCTAAAAGAAATAATGGAATAGACTAGATTTGGTAATAATATTTAATCAGAACAAGCACCACTGCATCCTCCTGGGTATACTCAGCAAAAAGTCTTTGATGATTTCTTTTGGAATTCGATTCCATTCTTCCTGTGCAGCAATTCTTAATTCTGCAATTGACTTAGGAGCTGGATTTCGTGCTCTTATATGTCTTTTTAGAATGTCCCAAATATGTCCTATGGGATTTGCGTCAGGACTGTTTGGTGGCCACTCAACTGCCTCAAGTCCAACAACTTCAAGATACTGAGTAACTGTTCTTGCAGCATGTGCAGGAGCATTATCATGCATTAACACGAAATTGTCGTAACCAATGAAGCCGCCGTAAGGTAAAACATGCTCTTTAAGGATGTTGCGTATGTACCAGTCAGCATTCACTCTTGAATTCACATCTATTTGCTCAGTGCGACTGTCCCAACTAATGCTACCCCACAACATAATGAAATCACCACCAAAGCTAACGTATGTATAAGATTACATTCTGCGAAACGCTCTCCAAATCTTCTGCACACTCCATCCACCACGTCCATCTGGTTTTCATAACTGCATTCTTGTTTCATACTTGTACTTTATGGGATACTCACGGATTTTCGCAATTTTTTCAGGGATAATACTACATGATGGTAGGAATTCAGAACACTTTTTATTTTTTGTCTGACTCAATTAGTTTTCGATATATAGCCTGTCAAAGTTTGTATGACGTCATATTTTACCTATTTTTTAAAGCAATAAACG
>WOGJ01030277.1:0-10884 GCA_015342185.1 Leptinotarsa juncta | reverse complement strand
AATGTTCCTCTTTGTGGAGGATTTCAGCTTGAGCTCACTTGATGTTATGTTGATGAGTCCAAACATGCTCTGCTATACCGGATTTGACTTTCAGAATCTTTACACTCATGTTCAAAGTCTGAAACTCGTATGGTAATACTTTAAAAAAATTAAAGATATACATAAATAAGAGTTTTGCGATTTACCTAATCTATATTTGGGTAGTCTTGTTTTGGCCCTGGTATTATTTTCACCTATTAAATTTTTAACATAACACAGACATTCATATATGAAGCAAGATCGCAGAGTTGATATATGGAATTTTTTTATTAGAAATCTAACATTTTGGTTTTATCATGATTTTCAGTAAGATAATTGTTTCTAGACCAATTTGCTATAAAGTTTCAGATGCATTAGCGCTTGAAATTCAATTGTAAGACGTGTTGTCACCCAACAAAAAAATTAGCATCATCAGCGTACATTATAGGAGACGCATTCATTACATTCAAAGACATATCATTAATGTAAATAATGGGTAATAAAGGATCCAGGACTGAATCCTTTCTGCCATTTATTAAAAAACAGACACCACCTTATCAAAATCTCAGATGAAGCCATTCGTTTGTTTCATGTCGTTTCGTGTGGGTATTGTCTCGGAAATTTGGTTTTTGCAATGTTTTTTTAAATATGTATCTGATATGTCTGATGGTTTTCAAACTAGCAATATTATCAACACGAAAAAACTACTTTTCGGTGTGAAATTCAATTAAGAACTCATTATTTCTTGTGAAATTGAAACGATAATAATCGTGTAAGTTTATGAAAATTCATTGTTACAGAGCCCTGAAGAAGAATTTAATTAAATTGAAAAAGTCGACGAGAAAACAATTGTTTTTTGAATAAATTGATCCTGTTACCCAACCAACTTTTGTTCAGAACAACAAATATGTTTTGTAGACGATTTTCCTGCCTCTAAAAATTCATTCGAGCGAAAAAAAAGCTTTCGACTGGCGCACGATACTCCGCAGTTTAATATTCCTTTCGTCAAGCGGCTGTCTTTAAAACAATTGTAGTAATAAAACGATTGTGGTGAATTCTTCGAGTTCTGGTATCGATCGCGGGAAATATGTATAATTCAATAACCGCGTTTTGTAAATAAGCACAATGAAATTCGAAATTCGTGAACGTAATGGCCCGAAAGGACATGCAATTCTTTTGAATTTCCTTCATGGAACGGACGTGCCTGACGCAATCGCTGAATCACGAAGTTTCGCTACAGGAATAATTCCAATACGTGAAGCGTTCGATGAGGTTTCATTGTTTTTGAAACAGTTATTCTCTATCGACTTGTGACGGGAAAAATAAGTTTTGTATGGGAAAAATAATAAATTCCTAACACAGACGAATACATCCCTATCAAAATGTGTCTGTGGTCGATACTACTTACTGCTTGATTGGTGACACCATATATAAAGTGAATAGAATAATATTCATTCGAAAGGAAGTGAAACATTCAAAACAAAAGAAATAAATTATTTATGAACCCTGAATAATATAGTAGTTGAAGTTGGTTTTGTTTTCCGTACCTTGTGAATATTACATCACTTAGTCATGAATTTTATACGAAGCAAACGATTTCATGAGCTAGGAATAAGTTATGAGTTTTCTAGTTATTTATATTCTTTTGTTTCAAATTTTAATGAACCACGTCATTGTTATCAAATATTTAAGTGGTCCTTTCGCGAATAGATGACTGTTTTGTCCGTCATCGGTTTATAAACCAGTATCAAGTTGACAGAGTAAAAAATAATTGTGATGAATGTATCAGAAATTGAATATTCTCTCCAAATTCGGTATAATTAACGAATATTCTCCACATACTACGTCTACAGTAAACATGAATGAGTAGCAGTTTTGAAGAGATTCAACAACAAATCTTTTTTTTGTCCATTTTGAAAATTTTATAATATTTGTCATCAATTTCCAGCGATACATAATCTGCATATAAAACTAGATAATCGTAATTAATAGGGTTTAGAAGATCGTTCATAACTATGAGAAACCAAAATTGATCCCTGTGGAACTCCAAGATCTACATCGAACGTTTCTGCTTCAATTCCTTTGATTCTAGAGAATATTTTTTCTATTTTCCAAATTGGACGGACGTGACTCTATATGTCCTCTGATCTCTATTGTGTACAGTTCATTATTATTATTACTATCAGATAAAACTATCACCGTACCTTGGATCGACTTCAGTTTGTTTTCCTTACCTCAACAACTATTTAGAAACTGTTAATTCCATTCTTGAACCCTAATTGCAAAAATGGCGAAGGCGACGATACCAATAACAGTTTTTCTACATGTCAAATCGTTTCAACCGTTTACTTAGTAAACGTTCGAAGCATTCAATTGAGAACTTGATGGCTTCATCGTAACTTTCACGAAGATATGAGGATCACCATAAAATCTACGAGACTGAGTGCCGCGAATAGTCTGGATTTATTTTATGGACTATCTTGCCATCGCGGATTCCATATAAACATGTCAACGAATATGGAGGCATCACCGTTAAAGTGCGTTCAGTAGGACGTTTTCATAACGTTAATATCGATAGTTCACTGCAGTTATAATTTTAATAGCTTTCACTTCCTGATAGTTCATTATCTGTGGAGACATCAAGCAACTATGTCGTTAATGAATCAAGTAACTGATTATATTTGAGGTGGTGGAACAACTGGAGATCAAAAGAGTGAATGCAGGATGGAAAACTGCGACTGTGGCTAATAGCATGGCAATCACAGGGGTGACACAAGAAATATTAACACTTCTTTCCCAAATGGATATCTATTAATCGTCGTCGAGTGGTGACTGACTTTTTCCTGATGATTTGAACAGGTCGCCTCACTTGTCAAGGCTCTCAAAATATACTACATATTTTCATCTTTCATGAAAATTACTAGTTCCAGAGATTCTGGCTCTCACAAGGCAAGATTTTTATTTTTGCAACTTCTGCTGCAACACAGGGAAAGTCAAGAGTTCAACCATCATCGATCTAGCTAAAAGATAATCAACAGACTTCTTGACCTGGTATTTTTTAATGGAGAAATCAATGGATCCTTTCGTAGTCGAAGATCAGCATCATCCTGCCTTGGATATCACTTGTGTACTTGAGATGAAGGCAAACAAAAATAAACTGCATTCCTGTTTCCAGAATAATTATAATTTCAAAAGAACCAATTATCCACAACTGTATACTCAAATATCTCATATTGACTCGACCTTCTTGGAAGTTCTTGATGACTCAGAAGATGCATCCACATTTTTCTATGTAAAACTTTATGTTTTTGATCGCTGCTCTCACAAATATAGAGTTGAATCCAAAAATAAATATCCTTCTTGATATAATATAAGCATTATTAGAGATTTGCAGGCTAAAAGCAGAATTTGGCACAAATGCAAGCGTGAGTATAATCTGCAGGCCCTTGAAGATTTCAAACATCTTCAAGCAAAAATAAAACATGATGTTGATGTGGCATATAAAAAATTCTTAGGTGAAACTGAGGAAAAAATACATATCAATTCCAGCAGATTTTGATCATTTATAAATAATAAACGAGGTAGCTCCAAAATATCACAAGTACTGAATTTTGTAGGTCAATTGCTGCAGGAGCTCTCTAATATCGTAAACGGTCTTACCAATCTTTTCAAACAATCGTATACCGTTTCTTCCTCTTTTCAACCAAACTCTGATATTAATAATAATCACTTTCTTGATATATCAAGCTTCAATGAAAACAAAGTATACGAGTCACTAAGGTCGCTCAAGCCTAAAAAGACCACTGGTCAAGATGACATTCCAGCTTTCATCCTAAAAGAATGTGCACTTGTTCTTGCTTGTCCTCTATCTATACTAATCAATATCTGCTTGAGATCGGCTACAATACCAAGGATCTGGAAATCATCAAAATTATGTCCCATTTTCAAGAAAGGAGATAGACGAGATATTTCAAATTATCGGCCTATCTCTATTATTTGCAACTCTGCAAAATTTCTTGAGATTCTGCTGGAGCGAGTTATATATTGGCATGTAAGTTGCAATATATGTATAAACCAACATGGTTTTATGAAAAATCGTTCAACGGTCACCAATCTTGCAACATGTTGCTGAATCTATTGACATTAGGGCCCAAACTGATGTTATTTACACAGACTTTTCTAAAGCCTCGACAGGCTTGACCATGGCATTCTTTTATTCAAACTAGTAGCCTTTTGATTATCTCCATCCTTAATCGCACTCTTTCATGCTATCTACGGGATCGAAAACAATATGTTCAGCTCAAAGGTTTCAAATCTACCGAATATAGTGCTTCTTCCGGTGTTCCACAAGGGTCAAATCTGGAACCGTTGCTTTTCATTATCTTCATTAATGATATTGCAGATGTTATAGATGTGTATTTCCTTTTGTATGCCGATCATATGGCGAACATGATGATTGTGTGAACCTCTCAGCAAACGTATGACGGGTTGTAGAATGGTGTTATAGAATTAACTTGTCGCTAAACCTGGATAAATGTAATAGCTTGATCTTTGATACGCGTCAGTTGTGTGGAGGCCCTTTTATCAATATCATATTGATGGAATAGAAGCAATTCAACGACGATTTTTAAAACTGCTAAGCCTAAAAACCGATGGCATTTATCCTCTAATAGGAACAACCTACTCTGAATTGCTACAAAAGCACAATTTTTTCAGTCTCGAAATCAGGTGTGGATATTATAGTTTTAGCGATAATTTAGATATATTTAGTTGCAATTTGTCAGATATAAAATCCCACTTCCTAAAATAATTGTTTTGTCACCTATAATAAATATAAAATGTGTAGTCTTTTTTATTTGCACATGTAATTGAATGCTATATCGTCCATTTCTGATTTAGTAAAACAGACTGAATAAATGACAACTAATTTGACAGATGAAGTCCCTGTTGGAAGACCCTATTTTAAAAAATGTTTATTCACAAACTCATTGCTGGTATTAAAAACACATAAAATAGAGCTTTCTTATCACTATCGCATACTGCATAACGTTTGTATCTCTAAATTAACCCTTTTCTTGAACGGTATTCTATAAGATATTTTTTTGCCTTAAGAGTTTCTGTTATTATTTGTTGGCAATATCACGAGTAGTCAAAGTCAAAAATGCAAAATGTGTTGACAAACCGAGAATTTTACTTAACTTTGCCTTAGGAAACAAAAACAACTTTTTTTTCAACGTACTCTTCCTTTCTTTGAACGGTTTTATCAAACACCCTATATATCGTTTCCACAACTTAAGATACTGAAAATGACCATATACATCTTGAATAACTAGTCATGAATAATTTTCACAAAGTTGAATTTTTTGCTTGCCAACTTGCCAACGCTGCAATAAAAGTTCAAAAACAAAAAATGCTTATTAAGCTCAAAAATACGAAATCGAATGATAAATTTATATGTTGGGCATTGGCTTTCAAACTCGAATGAAAACAGTAACACTGAAAATCTCGGGCGCGAAAGCCTTAACCAATTTATCATTGGGTATTTCATTAAAAAAAAGAGTTTGTTTGCTATACTCACATGAATAACCCAGTACGCGAGGAAATACTTTTAGAAGATAGTTTTGATTAATATCTATGCAAGAAATTGAATAGATGAAAATATTGAAAATATTTGTTAACACGAGAGAATCGAACTGGGAAAATCTTGATTACTCACCTTGTATAAACAATGAAGTAGTATCATCAGAAAATTATAATCATAAACTTAGTTTATGCTCTTGTAATGCAAGATTTATACTTATGTATGTGAAGGTTTTGCTCGATCTGTCAAATTTCTTGGTGTAATTTGCAAGTATTTCAGCAAAACAGTAATAATAGTTGTCAAAAACGGAAAAGTTATCGAAAAATTAAAGAAGAATTAGTGTTGAAAGCAGACAGAAATTGATCTGTCGCTGATATTGATAAGTACCTAGTTACTATTAAAAGCTTAGTCTGGTGGGTTTATTTTTCAGTTCTCCACATACCTGTTTGTTACTCTATCAGGATATCGATTATATGAAGAATAACAACGCTATCTTTGCGTTTAATCCAATCAGATGCCATATGATGGGATACCCTATGTGGGCATTTCGTTCACAGACTGAAAATAGAAGGCTACTTAACTTGTACGCAAAAGTATACGTCATTAGGCTTTTTCATTCTACAGCAAACATAAATTCCCACCTTAATATCGGCATTTTTTGCTACCAATATCGAGAATAAATCACATTGTGAGTTCAATATTGGATTCAATATGATATCATATGGTACTAAAACTTTCATAATATTCATTTCTGGAATGAAGAAAAGTAAACAGTCTGTCAACAGGAACAAATATCCATTAACGCAAGTGCTAGAATACGCGGTAATAAGAAAAAATCACGGCAGTTTCTCAAAGAATTAACATCTTTGATGGAAGATGAGAAAGCATGAATATTTACAATATCATACAAATTTACTTTTTGTATGCATTCAAAGTAATTCTGTGGTAGCATGCCAAAATGTAAGAGATCTTGATGTAGTAGATCTTGATAAAGTTATTATTGGAAGTTACAAAAATTATATCATCGCAAAATGCAAATGAATTGATTCAATTTTTTCATGTAAGAATCAAACTTCAATCGAAACCAAAATCAAGAAACCAGATCTGATTAGGAATTAAAAGCCAGTTTTTACTTAAATAACTTTTTCTTGAAACCCTAGCACCATGTAATTCACAAGTTAAGACCTTCAGAATACGGTAATTGAATATTTTTATAGATGCGACATAAATCGACAAAGTAACAACACCAAGTGACGCCACCACTGCATACAATGAGTCAGTTTCGATCCTCTCTCTCGTATAACAATATAGACTCTATAAAAAAATCACAAATGATTTGATAAATCTGTACATTCCTTTCTAAAACGTCAAACTGAAAAGATGTCTTCTATTAGGAGAGTTATCACTGTGAATTTTTGTTGGTTATAATCCGTTATTAATTGTAATGCTTTGTCGAAATTTTAGGCATAATTGAAGTATACTGTTGTTACACCTCGTATTAATTTAATTCAGTTGGTTGAGTGGAAGAAATCACTTGACCCTCCTCTCTTCGGCTGTGAACCGGTGCTATCTCTGCCTTTTGGTAGGTCATTTTCTCTAGCGCTATTGTTAGTTTCGTTTGATTCTACCAATAAAATCTATCATTATTATTGTTAACCTTATTTTGCGCTGGTCAGGCCCTATCCACCGAAGCCCCGATACATTCAGGAGGGTGTGACAGCATTACCAACCTACATGGGTAAGTGGTCATTGGGTCCGTGAATCATGTGCCTTGAACAAACGCTGTGAACCAAGAATGACAGCCTTCTGCATTTGTTCAACTAAGATTTCTGCCTCGTCTCGCCAAGAGCTTAAAACTCATGTAACAGGCCTTGATCTTAGTTAAAAAGGGTGTTACATTCTTGAAGCTGGGATTCGAATGCCGGAGCTCATCGGAGAGGGATGCTGGGTAAAAGAATTTTCAACTGAGAATTGTATAATATATGTAGAAAATGTAGACAAATGTGAAGGTGATCACTACAAACTTGTGGCCCAGAAGTATACTTTTGGTTTACAGTGATAAGGTAGGTAACCTTGGTTGGTTGCAAACTTATGAATTAATCACGGTTTTCTCTTCTGCATCGAAGATGTAACCTTTATTGACTGTGACAGATTCAGTTTGGTTCCTGGGTTTAATGTCTGGTACGAATATAGATGGAAAGATCTTATTTGTCATGAAGTGTACGAATAGATACCCAAGTCGAGCTGCCAGCAATACGATATAGGTTCTTCGTAAGTGGTTCAGCCAAACCATAGCATCGTTTTCCAAAAATAACCTGCTCCTGGAGTGGTATAAATGTCATCCTTCCAACAATAATGACATCACAGGATGATTTCTGTTGTAGGCTACCGGAGGCAGAATAAGAAAAATTGAGGGTGGAAATGAAAATAACCGTAGATAACTGATGGCCTTATTACATTAGATTGTGAAAACCGAGGTATATTACAAAAACCCCAAGACAGTTGGTATGTTATACCTTCAGATAAAAAATAATGATGACAACTCGTGTATTCTATTTTGGTTTCAAGAATTCACAAATGCGTTGACCTCAAACACCTGCTCAGGAAAAGATCACCAAAACTGCTGTTGACAAGAATCAAAAGTGAATTTGTTTTCCCTTGAAGATTAGGATTTATGTTCTCTCTGTTCCTTTCTGTTCCTCTGATTAACCTGAAGAACACGGAATTTGACAATAAGAAATGATCACCTGAAGGAATAAATAATTATACAGAAGAATTGTACTTATTACCAGTATTGAATGCAATTCATTTATTGGTATATATTGTTGTGAATCATGCCCAAAAGAAAATAAAGCCGGCCGCCACTGGCAATCATAAACCAAACGTGCCGTAGCTAAGAGCTCGCGAATGCACGATGATTTCCCGTCACCCGAGAAGCAGTGAGAATAATGCTACCGACTTCGGCAGAACTTCAGAGAAATTTCTACGGCATTCGATTACGATATTAAAACGCTAGCTGCGAGGATATCGAGAGTGTGCGGTACGCGAAGTGATTTAGTAAGGCAGACATTCAAATAATAGTTGAAGTTTATTTGAAGTGTTTGTTGTAGTTGAAGTGAAATAAAGTTAAGTTTGATTATTCAGTATAGTCAATTATTGATCAACCCACGGGGAAAAACGTAATAATATTTTGTTGATATTAGACTGAATATACTGAAATATTAAATGTGTGTTGGTATGCTCTGGTGGTCGAGAAGGTCTGCATCAGGCATTTTAGCTTGTAGGAGCCTGAGGATGGAAAACGAATAGTTCCAATAAATTCGGCACTCCTCGTTTTCCACAATGGATTTAATATCCTTCTGATATTAAATCCGGTGTCGCGTCAATATTGTAAAAGTGCCGTAGGTGGCAATAAAGCGTGTTAGGACCGCGTTAAGTAGATGGATAAAGCCGCGATTGCATATGCTGGACATTGGACATGCTGACAGCAAGTGCATTAGGGTCTTAGACGCTGCGCGGCAGGCCCTGTACCTTATGTTAGGAACTTCTATACCCATCACGCGACTGGGGTAGAATAAAGTGTTGAAGACAACATCTTGGCAGTGAACCCCTCAGTTTCCGACTTCAGTCCACTCGACCTGAGCAAAGCGAAAGTCGAGCGTTTTAACAAGCCAATGTTGTTGGAGAAGTGAAGTTATCTCTGCCGCGTTTATATTGGCCTTTTGCTGAACGGGTTTTAACTTGGTGACAGAGTTGTGATCACTTGGCTCAGTTTCAAAAACTAAAGCGAGTTCATCAGCTGCTCGGGCAGCTGCCCTAAAGAGAAATGCTCCAATTCCTGCTCTCTCATGGTCGCGGACCATGCAGAGAAGGGGATCCGAACTCCTGGCGTGTAGACACTCCATTATTATTATTACTACAACAGCGCCATGTCGTTACTGATCCGAACAAAACACAACCTTTTAATGAAGATTATTATTTATTTATGATTCACTAATTTCATGTTACGATTTTAGGTTTATTCTATAAGATTCTTCAGCACATTATTAATTTTTCTGTAAATACATTATATTTTTCATTTCCACATGCAAACTCTGATATCTGCCCTTTGGATATTTTGGTAAACGGTACAGTAGACAGAACCCTTCGCCATTTGAGGTTAATATTTTTAATTACGATATAAAATTTACTAACTTACTATGAAATGTGAAATTTCCGCTTGTGAAAAAAAACTATTTGTGTACTATAAAGAATTGAAACTGTAGAAACTTTAATGATACGTCATCAGTTGCCGAATTTGGACTCCGACTCACATTTTTATAGCTGTCCTTCTAAGTACCAAGTGCGTGCAATCTATCAATAAAACAAGAGATTTCTCTGATTAAATATAATCGTCAACTGTTCGTCTTCATTTTTCACCTGTAGAAGTATAAAAGTACATGTTTTATCGCGTCAGATATTGATAACACATGTGCAATGATTTTTTGCCCCAAGTATATGACATTTTATACCGAGAAACTAAAAATTACCTCAAATATTAGTAAGTTAATGAAAACGCCCCGTGTAAATTGTGGTCTAAAAAAACTCACTTGCAATAGTAGAGCCTTCCGTCCTTGTTAGCGTGCACGGTCCATCCTGGCGCGGGGGCGTAGTCCAGCACGTGTCTATAAGTGCTGGCGTCGAGGCTGTTACATCTCTCTGACGATTCTTCGGCCTTCGCCTTCACGGTGACGACGACGTGATTCTCTACGGGGTCCTCCGGCTGCAACATGCCACTCCGCCTCTTCAACTCACTTCGACGCCATCTGCAAAATATATGTGTACAGTTGGGTCGGCGAAGGAATGAGCAAACGCCATCAACTTTTGCATTCGATAAAAGTCCACAAACTGGCACAAAGTAATGAAACCGAAATGACGTAACAATCCTGTCATGCTAATAATCCTGATGGGAGTCAAGAATGTGAAAATCAAAGCAAGTTTTCAGCAGTATAAGTAGCTGAAGTAGATCAAAGTTTAATCGAATGGAGTGTCACCAAGCTCGGTACTTGGTCCCACCCAATTTCTCTTAAACAGTGTGTCTCACTTCTCATGGAAACACCCCCGTATCTTCGGTAATATTCGAGGTAGAACGATGACTGATAGAAATGCTCAAAATGCACCTACCACCTGAATGGGGTTGGCCAAAGTGATAGACACTGTCCGCCACTCGCGATGGAACACCCCATTTTTACGGTAAAACATATTAGGGGGCAAAATAGGTTAAAAATTCATTCAGATTCGTGATC
>WOGJ01029904.1:0-10004 GCA_015342185.1 Leptinotarsa juncta | reverse complement strand
GATAACTATAAAATAAAAAAGTTTTCAAAATATTTTCTTAAAAGCGCAAGAAGTAATTTTGTATTGGAAACTAGGAAAATATAATGGATACATCACCAACTAAAAACTAACAAATAGAAAAGTTGGAGCCATTTTAATAATTTCACTTTTATATTTATGAAACTATTAAAGAAATTGTTTGTACTTCAATTATTGAAATTTTATTGACAAATATATAGCCTATTATTAGCAATATTTAAGTGCTCCACTCATTTAATGTTTTTGGAATGAAATATTCATATGAATCATATGAAAATTCTCTCTGTCGACGTATTAATTTTCTAGTCGCAAATTTAACTTAACTTGTTCTAAATAATGTAATATTATAATATCTATATACTTTTCAGCTGTAAATATCACTATATGTGCGGTATTTCATACGATCAACTCATCTAATGTAAGTATTTCGAATTGCTATCATTTCAAAATGGCATCATTCCATAAAATAATTTGGTATCAATAGCAAGTATTTCAACTTATGAAACTGTTAAGAAACACTTAGTTCTAGAAGTGATGGTATTGCGGCTGAGCCAGACTACTTCCAAAGCTATAGATTCCTACAAAAGTGCTTGTATGAAGATAGGATATATACATGGTGCACCACTCAAATCGACAGATTTTAATCATTAATAACTTTTCGGTTTTTAGTAAGAAACACTAGTTTATGTGGGTCTTCGACTGAACGAACCACTTTTCTTAAATTTTTTTTCGATGACCAATAATACACGATACAATTAGGTTATTGGGGCGCTAATCAAATAAAACTGACAAATTATATACTTCATTATGCGACATCTAAAATCAATGGCAGCTAGTTCTTCTTGAATGCTGCATTCATTCTTGGCGGCAGTTTGTGGAAGCAGTTTGATTTTATAACAGTTATTTTATTCAGTGTTATTTCTTTTCGAGTTTGAAAGCCGTGGGTTTTTGGAATTTCTTCTTTTCCTTTCTTTGGAAGGAATGAATTCCAAATATCTACAGCTTTCAAATTCGAAAAGAAATGACACTAAAAACCTCAGCCGTGAAAGCCTAAACCATTTTGTCAGTTATTTTATTGTTTTGGAATTGTCGTAAATATACCATACTATAAAAAAGTTGAAAAATTATCATGAAAGTGACAATATGGTAATAAAAACAAAATTGTGTTTGAAAGCATTCCACTAAGATAGGTTAATTGAAGCTACAGAAATCAGTTATTGAGTAAGCTTGAAATAGTTTTATAAAGATCATACAAACCTCGCAGAAAAGTGCTATAAAACTTGCTACAAAACAATTCACTTTCATAGAAAAATATGTTTTATAAGTTAGTTCTAAAAACGTTTCTGTGATAATTCGTGATTATTTTATAACGATTTTTAATTTCACTTTATAAATGTTTCTATGACAAATTTATAAAACACTTTTATCTACAATTAGTATTTTGGAAGTAATTATAAAATACCAACAAAATAAAACTGTTACAGCTCCATGAAATTATGATACAATTTTGCTGGTTGGGTTATTATATAGTTACCAGAGTCCAGTATATATGTTCCCGAAATTCAAGGAATATGTAATCCCTTACAACAGTAGGAATTACGGCAATTGATAATTTGAATATTAAAATACCACTTCACATGAAAAGCCATATACAAAGATACATGTTCTATGTTCCAAAACTGTACAACCTACTCCCAGTAGAATTAAAAATAAATAAAATAATAAATAAATTCAAATATGTGATCCATAATCGATAACTCAAAAAAACACATACTAAAAAAATAAATAAATCTCCTACATCGAATAACAGTTCCTATGGTTTGTAGCTTTTTTTATACAAGCGTATACTGAACGTATAGGAGTTCATTATAATTGATTCAATTGGGTAACTCGTATCTGCAAAAAATCTAATTCTGATACTATTCGTATTGTATTCATTTTTACTTCAATCTGAACAAACGACTTGGACAGTTGAGCCCAGCAATGCAGCCTAGCACCACTGATGAGACGTATGGCAGGTGGGAGCAGCACTGTGTGGTGTTGAATCAAATGCGTTGTGTTAGGGCTCTGATTTCAACCTTAAGCTTGGCTGTGAGAGCTGCAGTGAAAGACAGAGAACGAATCTTGTCGGCGGTGGATGTCGAAGCATGGCTTTGAAACTGACCACCTTGAGGAGACTTGTTTATCTTCAACATATTTTCTGGCTCAAATAACTTTTGAAAGTATTAATGATTTTGATCTTCATCTGAATATACAATTTTCACCAATAAATTATATGATGAAATTAATTTATATATTTTGATTTTTCAGGCGACTTTAGAAAAACCAGCTAATATACCAGTTGTCCTTGCATTTCCAAGCGTACTTTATCAAACGAGGATAGGAGGATATCAATCGGAAATTTCTCTTCCTTTGGGAATGGTAGTCAACGCCGTCTTCAAAAACCAACATTGGTTGTATGTACAGACTCCACATGCTGAAGAAGGATATGTTAGTTACGCTGCCTGTTTGCCATTAGGTTAGTTTCTAGTTATTCGAAGATTCAATATATGGGAAAACTCTATATTTTATACTGTTTTTTGGTAAACTCTGTATTCCACAGACCACGAAAATATATATCTACCAATAAATTGATGGATGTAGCCATTACTACGTGGTAGGAGATCATCATGAAAAATGAGAAATGAAACTTTCTATGTTTTTTCCCACTTTTATTGTAACTAACGTTACTCCAGTTCCGTCCATCATTTTCAAATTAATACAATAAAACTGTACAATAAAGTTTATTGTATTTACTGCCTAATAAGCTGAATTCATCAGAGGAGACATTTAAATTCTTAGTAATTTATCTTTATGAAACCCTGAATTTCAGAAATCACTGCGTATATGTTTTTAATAAGTTAAATACACTGGTGTACATGATTAAGAACATACCTACTGTCCTGTATATCATGCATAAATAGAGACACAACTTCGATATGGAATAATTTTCTGAGTCTGGTTCGCTTATACTTAGAAAATCCACTTGGTTCAAAAAAGAATCATCAGAACAATTGCAGAAGTATTTAATGCCCATTCATGTGTGGATTTATGAAAAAAAATTAGGCTATTAACTTTACCAAGTTTGATTATCTTTGAAGCCTGTTTATGTTCATTCAAATAAATGCTTGTTTGAACTTATTGAAAACAAACACCATGTAAATACGCGTCACATTACTTTTTAAAATCTGTTTTTCCGTTAATCAGTTGTCGCCACCATACGAACCACAACTCTCAGAAGTTGGAAAACTTGTGCGAGCTAAGGACTAACGAGGCCTTACCTCTCAACGTGTGATTTCTAACACGGTTGCAGAATCATTCCAGCTTCAACCAGATAAATTCTCTCGAGTAAAATATCTGGTAGAGGCGGGAATCGAACCCATGGTCTTCCGATCATGACTCGGGCGCACTACCACCGCGGCCAATTCCACAATAAAAAATATAAATTAGGATATTATTCTACCAATATCATAGAGCCACAGTTCTTCAAATAAGTTGTCGAATTATGTTACTGAATCACCTTCCTTGAATGTTTTCAAAAATAAATTGAAAGATATGCTTATAAAGAAGTGTATTATAAAGACGTATATTTATTCTGTGGATTACTTTTTGCGCGAAACTGACAGGATGAAAAATTATATTTAAACATTTCTTAACGTATTTTAATTTGGTAAAATGATTTCTATGTATCTGATGAATCCCATACAATGTATATTGTCAAGTGGATAATAAAATATTATTATTATTATAAAAACTGTATTGAACATCCAGAAATATTTGAGCGAATTCAAATATCAGTAAGTAATATTCTCATGAAAAATGAGAAATAGGTTAGGTCAAATTCCACAAAAGCTGAAGTATGTCTCACTGAACAAAGGGTCACTAATGATGTCTGCCTCTGTAGCAGATGAAACTTTTGGTACTTTAGGTTCCATTCGACCACGGCTCTTCATCCCGAACTTTGTCTCTCAAATCGTGAATCCGGATTTGAAAGCCAATGTTATAATGAAGAGTGGAGGGTTAAAAAACTATCTCAAAATGAATTCTTAGGCTCTGACTTTTTTATAAAAGGCATGATGATGAAACCAACGAAATTATTTTCTGCTACTCTTATGTAAGTTGTCTGCTCAACAGATACCAACTTCGTAATGGAAATCTGGTACCTAATTGATTTTTGAAAATAAGATCAAATTGTATTTTACAACTAGGTATAACAATTCAATGAAATTGCTGGTTATAATCACAATTGAAGTAAGACTGAGTTCGCATCAACGATTCACTCACCCAGAGTTTTGATGTGTATATTTGTTCACAACACTCTTCAGCGATTTGCTCCCTTCAGATATCACCACCCCATTTGAGTTTTGCCTAACATCAACAGGGAAGTGCAAAAGAAATTTCACCGAGTCCAGCAGTTGCTCATTTATAGATGCAACAATTTGAACAACGAGCTCTAGAACATTCGCCGGTCTGACTCTCCTATTGCTGCCATATATTGATGATACTTTTATGGTTTGGGATCAAGGCAAAGAACTGGCTGCATTTCTGGTAAATGTGAATTATGGGAATACAAAAATCCATTTCACAATGGCCATGTTAATGGTAAGAGGGGAAAATGGCAGATTGATGCATAATGTACTTATACAAAAAGCCAATACAAACCGATATTTAACGATATTTAAACAGGGACTACAACCGCCTTCCATGATAGGGAAGAGAGGGGTTCTTGAGAATCGGGTAGACAGAGCAAGACGTATCTGTGAATCCAAAGAGATAATACAAGATGATATGTGTCAACGAAAAAACGGGTCTATCCTTCACAAGCGTATTACAAGGTATAGCAGAGCCACGAAGCGAAAAAAGCATCGAAACGCCCTTGTGGGAGTACAAAAGAAGTTGCCGATGTGGCAGACAAATCGGTGGTTGCGTAACACGTCTGTCATAGCCGAATGCAAATTCTAGATAAAACCAGAGGGTAAGATGCATAGAAACTCTAGCGTTTGAACCGGTGTGCTTTTGTTTTGTCTAAAACTCTCCACGCTACAAATTAGATTGACTCACCTTTGTACCCATGTTGGGAGATGGTGCAATAATCAGAATTCGTATTTTCATGAGATCTTTAATTCATGAAGCATAATATAGAGAAAGTTTTCACCTAATTTCAATTTATTACCGAATGAACAGTATTCTTCCCTGTGGCATGCCTATTTCGGCCTGTCATTCGTCTGAGTATGTCTCATTATATTTTCACTCTAATTATTTGCTCAGTCATGTATAAATGACTCCGTCTTCTAATTGGTCCTCGTATACCTGTTTTGAATAATTTTTCACACAAAAATTTTGGATTCGTAGTTTCGAATACTCGTGAGGTCAAGAGAGATATGAATATTATTGGATTTATTTTATAAATATATAATATTCCTCCGATTATCAACTAAACCAACCGCCACTGTTTTATGATCCAACTTACTTCAAATACAAACAAATTCTCCATAACCTCTCATTACCCGCCACCCCCCCTCGCCCATGAGTTGTTGAGAAAAAGTCTGATACCCGCTTCAAAATACATGTATTGTATTGGTATAGGCACCGTATATGCATGGCAACTCTATGTCTTATTATTACTCTGATGTGACAGTGCATTATGGAATTTTTCTAAGAGAAAAAACAAGATGGCGGCTCCAGAAAGGCCGACAAGGTTTGCAAATAGGTCCGATTTAATTCAATATTGATAAGTACTGGTTTGTTTTCAGGGTTGGAAATTATTATTTGTTTGTCAGTGCAAAAAAACAATTTGGTGACTCCAAGATGGCGGACGAAATTGGTAATTATGGTCCGATTCGAATAAAAATTAGTATGTGTGGATTTTCAGGGCAGGAAATTATGATTGTTTGGTCGATGTTTGTACTCGTGGCAAATTTTTCTTTTTCTCTAGTAGCATTTAAAAGATTTTTATTCAATTTTATTCAATTCGTTTTAGTAACGCTAAAAATCTGAATCCAAAATCCCCACGATCCAATTTTGAATCAAATCGGACCATAATTACAAATCTCATCCGCCATTCTGGACCGGAAATTTGATTTTTTTTATCCAAGAAAATTTTAATAATGCATTGTCATCGCAATGATGAACACCTACCAATGTTCAAGCTTTGGACAAGTAGAAGTGGGTCAAAAGTCAGCATACATTCTAACTATCCGGAAGCAATTTGAATAAAAGCTTCTGAGAAAAAATGGAAAACCTTGCATAAATTCGAGTTCAGTCATCCCAAACTACATTAATCACAGTAGATGCTCAAAGTGTTCGCCATGAACTGCCATAAATAAGTTATTCTCGAAACGCCGTCTGACATTTTTGAGCATTTCTGGACTTACTTGATGACATTCGTACCTTTGGAATAAAATTTAACTTACTACGCCTATGAATTGGTATAGTAGAATAGAAAACCTTTTGTTTCAGTGCTTATGTGTGTCAGTTTCTTGTCAGTAGTACTTCAGGTCCATTAATGAGTAAAATATAAAAATGGTTTATTCTATTGAATATTATTTCAAAAATACACAAAATACAACAATGTGCAAATACACCTAGTAGAATTTTCAATGAGCAGCACCCAAACAAAAATGTGAATCGTAAATACGTTTTGGAACTAATTTCAAAATTTCGACAAACGGGATCTGTGGCAAATAAAACACCTCAAATTTAAAACTAAGCAGTTTTAGGACAGGTTGCTGCGATCCAACTCTTGGTACACGAAAGCTTACCGAATTATCTGGAAAAAGTCGACGTACCGTCGGGCGAATTTTGAAAGCTCACAAATAACATCCATACAAAATTAAACTGGTTCAGGAACTTAACGAAGACGACTTTGATCGTCGAATACAATTTTGCGAAATCATAAGTGAACGTGCTATACAAGATCCAAATTTCGTTTTCAATGTTTGTTTTTCGGAAGAATGCAGTTTTTATCTGAATTCGATTGTCAATCGACATAATTGTCGGTACTGGTCAGATTGCAATCCAAGAGTGTTTCACCAAGTACATACGCAATCCCCACAAAAATTGAATGTTTGAGCTGGAGTATTTGGCGATCGAACTATTGGTCCATTTTTTCTACCAGGTAATTTGACTGAGGATATGTGTTTGGAATTACTCGAAGAAATCGTTGAACCAACTTCAACGGACATAATTGAAAACGATTACCGATAGCTTGAGGATCACCTAATATTCCAACAGGACGGACCTCCTGCACTTTTTGTTGCAGCGGTTTGTCAGTACCTGGATGAAACATTTCACAGACACTGGATTGGAAGAAGATGATGCATTGAATGGCCCCCCCGATCTATAGATTTATTATCCTCAGATTACTTTTTGTAAGGCCATTCAAAAAGTAAAATATACGCCACTTAGCCAGGTTCGTTAACAGAGTTACGTCAACGTATTATTACCGAATGTCATCAAATAACCCCAGACATGCTCCAAAACGTCAGACAACGTTTTAAGACGAACTTTTACTCATGTGTGGCAGTGAATGGAGAACACTTTGAGCATCTATTATGAATCAATGTAGTATGGAATGATCTTAGTGAAATTATGCAAAATTTTCCAATTCTCAAGTTATGTAATTTTTTCAATTTTTGATTTTTTTTTTGTGAATTGTTCACATCCCTTTCAAATGAAATGTGAACTGAAAAACGAAGCAGTTGTTTTTCCTGCAATAGAGCGGCAAAATGAAAAATTGAGTAGCGAACAGGCACATGTCTGAATTCCTTATGGAATTACCTTTTCAATGCTGGATCACACTTAGTACTTTCCCTAATTAAATTGTATGAGTGACCAAGGGGTGGGGAGAGAAGTATAACATTTAAGGTAACGATAAGATGTGTCCCCCTTGGATTTAAAATTGACGTGTTTTTGCATTATGTTCACAAAACATGTGTTTTGAAGAATTAGTTTTCGGTGTCTGGTTAAATCAAACCATAAATTCAAATTTCGTCAGCCATTTTGGAGCCACCTTCTTGATTTTTTGCATTGAAAAACAATTCATAAATTCCGACACTGAAAAACACCACTTATCAATTTTGAATCAAATCGGACAATAACTGCAAATCTTATCCGCCATTGTGAAGCCGCTATCTTGTTTTTCCCCTAGAAAAACTCCATAATGCATTGTCATCGAATTTATGTCAAATTAGCTTGCGAAGTATCATAATTTGGAATACGGAACAGTTTTTTCCGCAAGAAGGCGCCAAAATCGAAAGTTAGGTAGCTATAATTGACATGGCTGAATTTCTCTTAATTATGTTACTAGACGTAATCAACATATATCTATATATAAATATCTTAGCTGTTTCAACTTCCTCCGTTAGGTGTATTAAGGTTGCTACGAGGGGTGCAGCCAGCTCCGAAGGAGTCCAAGGGGGATTCAGCCTGTGATGGCTGAGAGCTGCTCTCACTTAAAAGGCTACCACACCGATGTCTTATATGGAATGATTACCATGCAGAGATACAGAAATGGAAGAACGGAGGAATCCAATCAAAAAAACAAAACCAAAGCGTTCTATTGGCTTTCACAGTCGGTTGCTCAACCCGGGAATAACACCCTGAAAAATGAACACAGTGTTTCCACTGACAGATGATGATGGACGGGTCCCAGTGTATAAGAATCCAAAAACAAAACGGTTCTGACGGAAGTTGGCAGTGATAATAGTCCAAGCAAATGCAATGAACAAGACGGTGCTTTATAAATCCGGCGAATTGCCGAAAGGATTTCTGCGTTCCAACGAAAATATAGGTTTCAGACAACCACAAAACAATGCCAGAAGTCATCGAGTCCGAAAATCTCGAAATTCCAGGAGGATGCACAAATTGCTGCAAGATAATTCTGATCACATACCACCTTATTCATCAAACTTTACAATCTCGAGGAAAGATAATTGACATGTCATTCCAAAAGTAAACAGATTGCTGACAGCGAGGCTAGGTCGAATAAATGACCAGAGGTGACACCCTACTTCTGCGGTCACAAAATAGTTGACCTTGAATAAAGGTAACTCCGAACGAAATACATACGGTATTTTCATAGCCCAAATCCACCAAATCTCAGCATAGTAAACAAACAGCCAGAGGATTGAATATGTATCGCATAGATATAAAAAAACTCAATTATAAACAACGTTCAGTGGTGTACCCGATATATATTCCTTGTATATTGAAATACGAAAATCAAGTTGACTTTGAGTCTGATAAATACACATTGAGGATGTTTCGCTTTTCGAAGTAAATCGGCTAGTGCAAGACTAGCCCATAACATCCTTATACCTCTTTTCAAGCCATTGCTTCGCTTAAACGGTGTTCTTTCCATCAAGAAGCAATGTAAAATCAAAACACGAAATTGTTTTGATTCATTGTTTTGAAAATAATAGTAGAATATCATGAAATTTCAACAGCTTTCATTTGAAGGTTAGTGCTAACTGAAAAAGCGGTGAATGCAATAAGACTAGCGCCATGTATGTGTTAGGCCCGAGACTTTTCAGCCCATGTAGTAATTAACTGATCTAAGTAGAGGATAGAAACATCTATCAACTATTGGGAGTTGGGAGCACTGACTTCCTTAACTCTTGTAGAGGAAATGAACCCTCTTATTCATCTTCTTACTGCTTCAAACAACTGCATCTTTAACTTTCCTAGCTTGTTTGCCATTCAATAAGACGTTTAGGTCATTACATGTCTCGGTGAAGTTTCCTTCAATTTGTACTCCTTCTTCTCTTGTGATGCACTGTTTGAAACCTTTAGTGTAGTAATGAATATTACTGGAGTTTTTTTCTAAACACCAAACCGTTATTTCAACACCTCTATACGTATTTCATCAGTTCGAACTTCCATTGTCTAATCTAATATAAATTGATTTGAAAACCCTGAAAAAACAATTACGAAATCCACAATCGTTA
>WOGJ01029760.1:0-13015 GCA_015342185.1 Leptinotarsa juncta | reverse complement strand
AATCTTCATTATGAAAATATATAATTCACAAAATTATTATGTATTTAAATTGAAATGGGTATAAATAATTTCAGGATAGATTGGTTTTGGAAAAAAATGTATTAGTCTTCCAACCTCAAAAAATGACCGTTTGAATATACTCCTCCGTTTCTATGAAACTAATTTAATTTAATTATTTAATTAACTAATTAATTCACAAATTAATTGAAAAAATCTCACCAAGTTTTTCGTAGAACTGTTTCGTCCTCAAATATAACTGAATATCTCTTACGGAAGACATTAGGGACATTATGTACAACTGGAAAACTCTTACACTTAAGAAAGATTGTAGTAATGACTATAAATCGGGTCACCAACAAACACGTTACTCTTGCGGACACTGATCATCAACTGATGTATTATGAGTTACAGGTAGACGATGTTAAGGGTGAGATCGCCAGAGTGGGGGATAATCTAACCCCAGACTCAACTGGTCCAGCGTAATAAAAAGAGGGCATCACAACAATGGCTTTTTAGCAACTCCGCAAAAATCATGTTAATACCGAATTATGAATTCAGAAGAGGATAAAAAACTGAGGGGTAACTGAATCAGTTAAAAAAATGCTAAACAATAAAAAGTGATTTATTACAGGTAAGAAAACATTAAAAACTTCTGGGGGCAGGCAGATGCAAAAAACTGAGGCGTTGAAAAAATCTCACGATATTTTCAACAGGGGTCGATCGATGTGATAACAGTTGAAATTCATTGTTCGTGGGAAAACATAATTTTGGACATAGTTGGAAAAAACGTTAAAAGCTATAGTTCCATTATAATTGGTTTGGTTTTTTCCAATTTTTACAGAAAACAAATCGATTGGAATTTCAAGCTAATTAAGAACTAAATTTTTATTTTCAGTCGGAGAAAGTTAGGACGCAATAAAAACTATAAACATTGGGTAGCATTTAATATTTTGTATCTTATGTATAACGTAAATATTAATACAAATCTTGAGCAAGAGAAAAATACTAATAAATAATTTGTTGGATTCGACAGATATTATTTGTCAATCACTGTTCGGTTTTTATTTATTAGCACTCCTACGCTCTCCACATTAGATGAAAACTCGTTTTCTTATTGAACTCTCAGCAATGCCTTTCTCTTTATCTGAAATGATCAATAAATGCGACCGCACACAAAGTAATTTAAATTCATTCAGAATAAAAGTGTACTTGACATCAATTAAATGGACATCATTAGTTTTTACTGATGCAGCGACATGCAAATATACTGAGTACCTGTACTACAAATACAGGAAAACTCGCGAGAAGGTAAAATAAGAAACAAAAAAATGTATTTCATTACAATGATATTACCCCTATACTTCTTGAATTTGATTAGGATTATTTGATATCAAAATGTTATGGTCAAAGTTGCTTCATTTAGCATCAGCTTGTACAACTTCAGCAAACATTTTTTTCCAAAAAAAAACTGAAATATTGAAAACATGTTGTTATTTCCGATTCTTACAATTATGAATTTTCGGAGTTGATTTTGGTAATGTATTTTCATAGACTTCACTGTATGACCTCGCACTAGTCAATAACACATATCGGTATTACATAAAGTTATATTATTGATGATTTTTTTTTCAATTATAACCTGGACCATAATAAATAAACACTGATCATTTTGATAAAATATTCAATAACTAAACAGAAAAAGTTAATGAAAATCTTTTTTTGTTAGGTCGGATATAAATTTATTTTCAGACCTCACAGTTTGATGAAAATGAAACAAAAATAAATTTATGACATCTGTACGTTATTTCATAGATCCGCAAAAAGTTTTACATGTTTTGTAGATGCAGTAACGATATCTTGATATTCATATCAACAAATGCATTTAGAACAAAATTTTTGGATCAATCAATAATCTAATCTGAGTAGAACTTAAATCCAAATATGACATCAAATGATTTGAAATATTTGGTGAAGTATATCTAGATGTGTCAATGAAATACAAAAGGAGAAATGGTTTCATGGCGAAATATTCAATAGTAAATATCCGGATAATCACTGCTCTTAGTCAACACTAAGCAATAGTGGTTAGGAATTCGATATGAATGATAGACACATCAAATATATTCTCTAACCAAATATCAAATATATTCTCTAACCAAATATCAAATATATTCTCTAACCAAATACAATTTGATCACAAGATGAAAAAAAACTGTCTTAATTGGCACTGAAAAGGAACCACACAAACTGACGAAACAAATTGATACCGACACCTATGTCAGCAAAAATTCAATATACGCTTGTTTGGTTCGGTATATTGCACTTTTTTGGTATCTCCACAAACCTAAATCAAGGCACGAGAAATCCGGTAACCTGCTTCTTTCTTTAATCGCTTGCCGTGAAAATTGTTGTAGATCAATAGTATGGTGTGAATTATAGTGCAAATCGTGCCTTCAATATTTAGACCAATATGTTCTATGTTACTGTACTAGGAGAAAAGATAGCTTTGAATGGCCTCCGCTGTCACCAGATTTGTGGTTTCTTAATTCCTTCTGATGTGGACACCTAACAAGTAAATCGTAACACAACTAAAAGATCTTTTGCAAACCGAATCTCTAGGAATTTGAATTAACATTTAACTCGACATCCAATGTCATTAAAATATTTTGGGGTGATTCTTACTATTCCTTGAAATTGAAACTGGGAGCCAAAAAAGAATAAAATAAAACGTATACAGATACCTGTGTGTTTGTAAAATGTACATGTAATTCTTGATAAAAGCACTATTCTGTTTCAACCGAAATAACTTTGGAAGATCGATTGTCTACAAATTTTTTCTTTGACTCCCACATTACCGATGTTATACATACAAAACTATTTTCGACATCCTGATTTTATTTTAATTGTTTTACGTATCCATCCTATTTCTTTACAGCAAAGAAATCTCTTTCCTGTATTGCCCCCATGCAGCGTATATAAATGCGCTTGCAAGCCAAAAGTCAAGAAATCATTCTTCCGCACTGTTTCGCACCGATGGTCCTCACAATGTAAAACCGTAGCTCCGTCACTTCGTTGTCTTTGTCCAGTTATGACGCAAATGTCACGTTATGGTGTTTTTCTAAATCATTATTAAGCCACTTTTTTCTTTCAAGACTACTCTAGTACTTGTAGTCCTCGATTTAAACCCTATTAACCGAGTTTCCTGGCTCCGTGAACAACTAATTAACTATATGATGCTTTGACGGTTATTTAAATATGATTCCTCGAAAAAACAGTCATTGAGGTCATCGAGACAATCAGTTTATTTCAAAAGGTAAGTGGAGGAAAATCTGAAGTGTACGACTGAGATGATCTCTTGAATGGTGTACGGGCTTTAAAAATGATACAGGTATTATTTTTTGTGTCGGTTATGTAGAGCAGCACTAGATCATGCATTTATACCTATGGTGCATTGATTTTTTTTTCAAATATATTCAAAATAGTAAACAGGTTCATCTCATTTGAATATGTTTCACCACCCTAAGAAGTATTCACTAAACTTAACTGAATAAGATGCCTTCAAGATGTTGCAAGAATATATCCCTCACCTACTCTATGACATACCCCATATTCGCATTATTTGAAAGTTATTTGAAAGTAGAAGATGAATTTTATCATATACGCATCTAAATGATCACTCTGTATTTTGGTTTTTCAACAAAAAAGTAAAATTCGGCAAAAATTTCCAAAGTGTGGCTTTCAGAACACTTTCTCTCTGAATGTGTCAAATCTCTGATGCGAGACCATCGGGTTAAGAAAGAAGAAGAAATAATTGATTGTTGTGTTAAAATCTCGGCTACATTTCATTCGATAGGTCAGAAAACTAACTAGCCCAAGAACCCTCAAAATTGAAACTACAAAAACGCAGTACCTGCCAACTATTTTTCAGTAGTGTTGACTTCAATACCTTCTCACCAAAGCAAATACTGAAGCTATTTTAATGGTACTGGGGACTAAGTAGGAGGCCTTTGCTTAATTGCTATCCAGTAGATTGAATATTGAAACTAATGATGGCTCTTGTCTGTACAATAATGAATATTTGTTTCCAAAATGTAGTCTGCATGCTGATTAACAATCAAGACATAATGTGAAGGAGCACCGTATAATCAAGTGACCATCATACTGTTGATTTAGATCAACTGCATTGAATTTGGGAGAAGGGTTCGCTATAAAAGGCCTCCAACGTCACTGGATTTTTCGCCCCTTGATTCATTTTTGTGTGGAAGACAAAAAAATCTTTCAAAAAGATTTTCGTAATTTTTTTTTAAATTGAGTCACTCAGGGAAATAAAAGGTTTCCATTGCGATATTTTACGCTCGGTGGTCAAATTAACGTAATCACTAAAAATGAAAAAATATTTTCTCTCAATACAAATAGAGGATTTCCTGCATTTTCCTAAAATATTGACAACGACTTCTTCTTTTTCAACAAAACTCTTTAAAAACATTTTATTTTTTATTCTCAATTGAAAAATGTGTTTGGCCGTTAACCAGCTGTCGCCTTCTCACGAACAACCCTCAGAAGTTTAGATCTCTGCAAGTTAAGGAGAAACGATATCCTACTTTCTGACATGCGATCCTCAACAAGTATACGACCATTTTAACATGTTTTAACATACACATTGAGTAAATTATTTGTAGGTATACAGCTGATGGAATATCTGCGAAAAAAATTCAATCTAAACCACCTTTCATCTCCATCAGATCCATATTCATCATTTTAGTGTCAAAAAATTTGAACAGTAGTTGGCACAAAAATTACCTTCGCCATAAACGTTACTTTTTTTTCTTCAATCGTAAATAGAAATCAACTGTACTAATACGCAATTCTGGAGAAAATTGTTGACAAGTTTTCTCTTAAGTATCATGGCATCTCCCAACATTACATGTTGGGCTAGATAAGATCCGCAATGTGGTGTTCAAATGTCAAAGGGTCACTCGGACCAGCATGAAGCCATACTTTGATATTTATAGTTGCGGTGTCTCAGATTTATACTACACTCAACGAAACAATGCGAAGACGAGAAAGGTTATGATATAACGCAAATTGAGAACATGCGATACTCCCATGCATTTTTTTGATAGATTATATGGAGAACTTATTGTTCAGACTTCCTCTTTTCTATTGTGTCCCGCATACTGAATATATAATCGAATAATTTCTTTTCCGTCTTCGATAAATCTAGTCCATGTTCAGAGTGCATTTTTTTTATGAAAACCACGAATTTTGATTTTTTTGTCATCATTGTTTGAGAGTTTTACTTTTTTTAAATTTTTCTTTCTCATGACTTACATGTCCATTCATTTTGAGCCTACATATTTCCTAGCATCTATACCCGGCTTTGCACGGGTATAGATAGAGAATTCCAAGATAGTCTAGAACATTCGAGAGTATTCGAAAGCATTCCACAACATTCTAGAACATTTCGGAATATTCTTGAATGTGGTGGAATGTTCGGGAATAGTCTGAAACGTCGCAAACATTTCGGAACATCCCAAGTAAATGTGAAACATTATGGATGATTCGAAGCTCTTTTTTGTATGGATTAGGATACCCACAGGAAGACATATATAAAGCAAGATATTTGGACATTGTATACTCCGAAGTTCATCATTTAATTCCAAATATCACACAATGCTATATCAGGTACCTCTGCTAGACTGATGATAATGACTTCTGATAAAATTAATTCAAAAAATGTATGTTAACAACTATGAATTTTAATTTGATAACCAAAGAAGGCTTAGGATATGGGGTGTACTCTAGATCACTAAGGCAAAGGATTGAGTGGAGAATGGGGAAAATACCAGCGTAGTTCAAAGAGAACTGGCTGGTATCTCAATCGCTACAAAAGAAATAATCAGGAAAGGAATTTCTGGCAAAAATATAACAATCTGGACTGGTAGTGGACAAGCCCTATTAGCCTTGAACAGACAACGTGTTACCTCAGGGCAAGTACTAGAGTGCCACCAATATTTAGCCAAAGCCTCGGTAGATAATAACATTATCCTGAGGTGGGTTAAAGGCCACGACAGGGGTAAAGGTATTCGCATTGCCGACTCTTTAGCCAAGGAATTGGCTGGACTAAGAATTTTAGGACCCAGTGACACCTATGGCCTGATAACTTCGACAATTGCGAGATTAGCCAAACCCTAAAGAGATGGGATAGTAGCAAAGGATGCAATCTTGCCAGGATTAACAGTAGGATTTCTGACTCGCCACTGACAACTAAGGAAATACCTCCATAATATGGGGCAAGTGGACACACGTCTATGCCAGATGTGTGAACAGGAAGATGGGTCACATGTGGCCTAAGTGATGTTGGCCTACACTCCGCAATGGAACTGCAACCTTTCCTCATTATGCGTGTCGTTTATTTTCTTGCGTTTTAATTTCGTGATATCTCCAAAGATATAATTTCGAATTGTATGTTGAGTGGCATGGGCATGAGAGGCAACTTATTTGTTTGAGATGAAAATCAATATTGTACCCATCTAAATGATTTTCCGATTGCCACATCGAATGTAACTTTGATTTTGAACATCAAAATGGGTACAGCAAGATATCCTTAAAAAATAGACATGTGACATCGTCAATTTTTTGTAGACGTATAAATCTCAGCGTTATCGATGAAATATCGAATGGTAGCACTGCTGTACCGGCTTCTCATGGATAACTAATTCACACAAAACATACATCTTTTTTTGAATTACCCCGTTCTTTAGTGAAAATCATATGAAAATCCATCCGGTAGTTTTTGAGTCTATCATGTTCAGACTGACAGACAAACAGATACAGTGGGGGACTTTAATTTATAATATGTAGCAATAATTAAGATTCACCAAAAGACTTCTTTGGGTGTGGTAATGAAGGTGACACAAAATCTAATAAAAAGTTACCACGAATCTCAAAAGAACGTTTCTTCAGGAAGTGTCTTCCACCAGGAGACATATTGTATACAAGGTGTTCGAAATAAGAAAAATCGGAAACGGATATTTAATGTCTTTTAAACTGGGAGCTTCTATTTGAATGGCGTTTCAAAATTCACTAATTAAACGAGTATGGTGATGAATCACTGGAGTTGTCGAAAAAGCTAACTTGCGATCCAAATAAAAAACTGAATCTGGTGAAGGTTTCTCGAATAGGAAACTTTGGATTGAAAATCTGTAAACGCCATCTTGTAAGGCTTCAAAAGTGTTAACGAAAAAGTGGCTTGTTTTTTAAAATCATTCATAGTACCACCAGAACATAATTGAAAGAAATTGAAGAAATTTTTTCTACTTCAATCGACTTAGTAATGCAAAAGACGTCAAATTTAACCCTGATGGCCCTTCTTATCTTAACAGTAGGTTTAACTTTTGAAAATTTATTTAAATGTTTTTTCGTTAACTAGCTGTCGCACCCCTACGAACGAAAACCCTCAGAAGTCGAAACTTGTGCAAGCTAAGGATTAACGAGGTCTTACCTTGTAACATGTGATTCCTAACAAGGATCGGACGATAGCGTTCAGACTGGGGCTTGAACCACCGACCAAATATTCAGTCAATTAGAGTGAGTGAACAAAGCACTTACGTCGAACCGCCTGGCTACCGACCGACCATACACTTATTTCAGATATAAAACATCTTCCTTGGCCAACGAGGTTCACAAAAATAAACAAGAAAAAAAATGGTGATATAATATTCCCTATTCAAATGGAGGCTCAAATCATCATTATAAAAATCAAGTCATACTTAAGTAAGTCGTTCATAATTAACTACTTGGCCAATACAATTTGATATAGTTAGTAGTTTTATTCATAGTAAAAATACCTCACTTGATACCAATTGCTTGCTGCTTCTGCATTTTCCCCGATTTGTATACAACACACTATCATATCTTATTTTTCATAATTCTCATACTGCATTGCGAATGTGTTTGAGAATTGAACAATAACCCCTAATTGAGGAGCGTCTTTACTGCTTAAATCAAAATTTGACAGGTACCAGTAGAAATTTGCTTTCTGTTTTATCGCTGCATAGTCCAAAACCTACTTGATCAAAGGGTGCGTTTCAGAGTCTACAGGAAAAAACCTAAAATTAGAAATGTTTTCATAGAAACAAGAAATTTTTGACAGGAAAAAAGTTAGTGAAACGATAATATATATCGATATGCGGTTTTCACCATTAAGTTTGTTATAACACATGACCTTCATACACAGCCATAGTTTTCATCTATTTAGTTTGAGAACAGGAGTTTCCCTTTGAAAGTGTCCAATTTGGCCCACTCTGTACAAAAATTTTACTTTCATACCTCAGCAAAATGGATTTTCCTTAAAGAGTTCACTATATATCTCATCATCTATTATAGACATATTTGTACGTTTTGTGCTACTTCAATATACGTAACATATTATTTCTGCTGCCGTTTCTTTAAAATATAATGTCAATAAGATTATATCAATGTACCAAGAAAATTCAGATGCAACTGGATTACAAAGTTTTTATTGGCTTGATTATTCGTTATTTATTCAACCGAGGCCACGAATAAAAACAGAAAAATTATCTGACATTCAGCTGAACGTTTTTGTGAAATCATAAAAAGAAACGTAAATCAAAAGATTCTTATCCCTTTCGTCCTCCAGAGCCGGGACCAGTGCTGATGTCCAGATAACATTCTTTAATTTCATAAAGTGAATCGCAGTGACCTGTGAGCAGATGTGGGTGCTGTGTGGGAATCTTGGAGTTGACCGCTCAACCCTTTGTCAACACAATGGCAAATGTTTTTGCTCCAATACTTTTCTATCCTTGATGAAAAATGATGAGCCATTTCAATGAATTCTGAAAATTGTATACGGTGACACACTGTGAGAAAGAGTATGCATACACATGCTGATTGAAATAAAGATGCATACATCACTTATTTCCTATCCAAAACAATTAATTAATACATCCTGGTTGATAATATATGTGTAATTTGTATATAAAAATAAATATATCGGATATTTCTTAGCAATCATTTAATTTGGTGTTTCTCTGTTACCTATATGTTATGAAGAAAATACAGAACTCCTTAGTTGTGGATTGGAAATGTACATTTTTTATGTACAGGCATGTCTATACTCTATATTATACTATATAGTACTCTATACTCTATAGTACTCTATACTGTATAGTACTCTACACTCTATAGTACTATATACTCAATAGTATACTCTAGAGTCTAGAGTATATATAGTAGCAGAATAGTAGACTCCAGAGTCTAGAGTTTATATAGTATACTCTAAAGTACTCTCTACTTTATAGTATACATAGTACACTCTATACTATAATCATGAAGTTATTGTATAGCAAAACACGTGTTTCGTTTCAATTAAATTATGGGAAATAAAGGTTTCCGGTTTCTACTTATCCATCTTGATACATAATTATTTGGGAATCTTCCAAAGAAAGAAAAGAAGCAATATATTTCAAAAATGTAATTTTATACAAAAATAGTCAAATCCTGCAAAGAAGTAAATTTCAGACAAAAATTGGAAGAAAAAGCCCTTTCGAAAGAGCTACTTTCATATAAACACAAAAAATACTTTAGTAACAAGTACTTTCATAACGAATACTTTCATATGAATACAAAAGAACACATTTTTCTATCCAGTTTGTATTCAGAACATTGTTATGGAATTGAATCAGATATCATTCACAGTGTTCCTACACAATATAGTACATGAAAGAGCTAAAATTTCACTTACATGAAACAAAGACATATTATCAACCAGATTGGTACTGAAGAGCTGATAAGGCAAGTGAAAGTGTTACATGTAAGTGAAATTTTACCTCTTTCATTTACTATATTGTGTAGGAATCCTGTGAATGATATCTGATTCAATTCCTTTATGAATCTTTGAAATACAGACTGAATAGAAAAAAAGCTTTTTTTATATTCAGTGTTCATAGAAAAGTATTTGTTTCGAAAGTATTATTTTTTTTCCTGTAATTCAATATGTATATAATAGTAGCTGATGTGAGAAGGCCTTTTCTTCTAGTTGCAATTACAATAATCTGCAATCGATTGATACTTTCCTTGGAAGATTACCACATGTTGTTGTAATAAGATGGAGAAATAGAAAGTCAAAACCTGTTTTTCCCAAAAAATTAACCTTTCCTAAATATATACCCCTTCCAATTTGAAGTAAAATTATGTAGTGAAAATCTCATCAAAAGTGTTTCTTGAATACGTTATTGATGTTCATCAAGTACCGGCCGATTTCATTACATATGTACATTTTTTAAGATGATATTGGAAAAATTATTGAAAATGAAAAAATTAATATTTTGGTTGAAAGTCATATGGATAATTTTATGGAAATTCATGTTACCAATACAAAATCAGTGGTTCAAAGACGAGTAGGGAACATAAGATTCTAGAAATTTCAATGAGGAATAATTTTTTCATGTAATTTTTCAGAAAGCTTATTGATTTGATGAAGATTCACCGTTTGTATTGTTTATTTCGAATCATCTAAAATCTCTTGTTTAAAAGACGACGGTGGTGGATGAAAACTACTTGTAAAACAGAATAGAAACAAGAACACTTATTTACCCAAATATAATTGTTCGAATGAATGAACATCATTAGAGAGTTACCTTCATAATCCCTCATGGAAATTTTAAATTTCATGTTCCCTCATTCATGCACCATCGATTTCGTATTACTAATATCGATTTCCACGAAATACTCAACAGGATATGAAGCTTCCATATCACCGGTTCAAAGGAGTTGGAAAACTCCCTGTTCGAAAAAATACATTGGAAATGCATTTTCTTTAACATTATCTAGTATCTAAGCAAAAAGATTGATGAATATTACACACATATTATAACAATGTATATGATCGCTGTCTGTCTGTCTGTGCGTTTGTGCTCTGTAATGTCAAAAACAGCGTCACCGATGTCAGTGCGGTGTTCATTGGAGTGCTATGATAAGCTCACTAATGAGTATTCCATTCATTTAAATCGATTCATTTTCGAAAAAGTTATGTTAATTTATGGATGAATGTCATATATTTGTTGGAAAAGAAATCTGTAAAAATATTGTTCAGTTGATTTGGTTGAAAGTTTGCTAAACTATATTTATAGTTTGTGAAACAATATTCAGTTTTGGTGTAGAATAAAGTGATTTTCAGCATATTCAAATTAAGGTTGTTACTGAGTATCAAAATGTTACTCAAATCTGTAAAGTATCTGATGGTTGGTTGACTTCACCTATAAAATCCAATCAAGTTAAAACTATTTTGATTTATGACTTTATTTTATATGTTGTATCAGTTGGATGCTGGAAATGAATACCTACATATAGGAATCACACGTTAAAAGTTAAGACCTCTTTAGTCCTTAGCTCACACAAGTTTCGACTTTTGAGAGTTGTCGTGCGTAGGGGGGCGACAGCTGGTTAATCAAAAAAGAGATTTTACCAGATTTTTTAACAGATATAATAAAAGTATAAGTGATCATTGGCTGTACGGAAAGACATTGGAGAAAAACTATTATGAAGAGACTTCATTAACGCGATAGAGAACATTTTGTTGTTATACAATCTGGAAAAACACATGTTATAAAGTCTGGAAAAACACACTGAAGTTCACGCGAACCAAGTCGCAATCAACAAGAATATTATCTTAATAATGACTGAAAATTAAGGAAAAAAGCTTAGAATAATGAACTAAGAAGAACATCCAAGGTGGTAGAATTATTCAAGAATTTTTGAAAAGGTTTAGACTAGTATCATTTACATAACAAACTCTTTAGTAAATCATCAAAAGTGAAAACTATGTGAACTATTTAAGAGTGTATTGATATTTCCTTATACTGGGGTTTGATGTAATAATTTTCACATGTACAAATGACGTATGATTAACTCTGCCACCAGCACATTCAATTTAATTTTACTCTTGTTGTAATAAGATGTATTTGAAGAATGTAAAAATTGGGATTTGAGCTTCGTGTGGCGAGTAAAATTTGGACAATATATTCTTAGTTTCCTTAATTAATTCATCAGTAGTTTTGAAAAAACAAATAATTATAATTATATAATAGTGTCAGATTGGATACAATATAACAGTACAACATTTTATTTGTCCCATTTTATTGAGACGCCATAATTAAAAAAAAATGTTTTCTTTATCGAGCACAAATAAAAGTACCTGATTTGGATTTGACGTAAATTCCAAAATAGTTTAAAAATCTTATTTGTCAATCTACATCTAATGCTATATTTTCAGTGCCTAAAATAAGGTGTTGCGTATATATTATATGAAAAAAGAAGGACTCATGAAAAGGTGAGTATCAAATGAATACCTTATAATTTTATTAATCTAAGTAAACGAAAGACTTTGTAGCCACCATAAACATGACGAAATTGGGTGAAAATATTCTCGTTATCAGTATATTCACCAAAACAAACGATTTACCTGAGAGATAACAGAGTTATTGCGTTGGCTATAGAAACAATGATTTATGGATACCGCCTATGTGATTAGTTAACATGTGATTTGTTGATGAAATGTAAACCTAAAAATAATGTACAAAGTTCTCGGTTTGGTGGATCAAGTGTCATATCTGAATCAGCTATATTTTTGGGATCATATTCAAGAAGATTGAGAGTTTTTATCGTTGAAAATAAACTTCAAGAAAATCATTGTCATTGACATCGTTGTACTAATAATAATTACGCAATCTTTATTAGCATCTGATAAACAAGTTGCATACATTGAGATACTCTAAATTAATAATATTCATATTTATGACAAAGGGGCAAATATAATACTAATAATATCTATATATTGAGACAATAGAAACATGTACTAGATGGATGAATAGGAAGTAATATATCTAAATAGAGTCAACAGATTTCCTTTGCTTTCCATTTCATAGCCAGGTCGGTCGGTAGCCAGGCGGTTCGACGTGGGTGCTTTGTTCACTCATTCGAATTGACTGCCGTG
>WOGJ01029498.1:0-10381 GCA_015342185.1 Leptinotarsa juncta | reverse complement strand
CCGAGACCGCATATGCTGGACATGCTGATAGCAAGTGCATTAGGGTCTCGGGCGCCTCGCGGTAGTTCCTACACCTTGTGTCAGGAACCTCTATACGCATCACGCGACGTAGACCAAGGTGTTGAAGACACCATCCTGGCAAGCCATGATGAACCCCTCAGTTTCCGACTTCAGCCCACTCGATCTGAGAAAAGCGAACGTCAGGCGCTTTGATAAGCCAAGATCTCCAATGTTATTGAAGAAGACCCTATGCATTGGCTTATACTTGTGTCTCTGCGGCTTTTAATTGAGCTTTTTGCTGAACGGGTTCCAAGTCGGTGACAGAGTTGTGGTCACTTTTTTATATCTACATTTATACTTTTTTAGTACTTTTTTATATTAATATTGTATTTCTTGGATTTTGTCAATAAGATGCAAATCTTTGGACAATAAAGTATATTTTGATTTGATTTGAACTACAGGCGCTAAGGTTAGATGTGTTTTCAAGGCCTCGGCAATTTTCGTTTGTTAAAACAAGTGGATCAAAGAGTTTGTAGCAAATTTTGGGAATATAATGAAATTAAGTGTAACACTGTGTGAAGTATTAACAAAGACCTATGGTAAGTCTGCTATAAGTAAAACAAGAGTTTACAAGTGGTATAAGCGTTTCCAAGAAGGCCGTGAAGATTTTAAAAATGACAAACGCCTAAGATGTCTCAGCACATCCACAACCGATGAAAACATGGAAAAGGTAAAAGAAATGGTTACGAATGATCGTCGAATCATAATCAGTCCACAAATGACTCTGATTTTGAGAACCAGAATTACTGAAACGTCTTATAACAGATGACGTAACATGGGTTTACCGATATGAAATCGAAACTAAGGGTCGACAAGTGCAGTCAAAAAAGTTACTCTCACGGTGTTCTTTGATTCAAAGGGCAGAGTGCATAAAAAATACTCGCCACGAAGTGGCGTACTAACTACAAATTGTTTGCATGAGGCAATCTAAAAAAAAGGGCTCGGATTTGAAAAAAAACAATATCTGGCTTTCCCACACGATAATGCTCCTTCTCACATTTAATCGCTTGTTTGTGAATTTTCGGCCAAAACCAGTACTGTGACCCAGTCTTCCTATTTGCCAGATATGACTCCGTATGACTTTTACCTATTTCCAAATATAAAGAGAACCTTTAAATGCTGTCATTTTACAAGCATATATAACATTTAAAGAGTATCGCTGAAAGAACTTCAGACTATCCCAAACACCAAGTTTAAGCAGTTCTTCGAAAATTGTAAGAGGCGCTAACACAAGTACATAATATCTAATGAGTACTATATTGAAGAAAACACCAGTAATGTTGAAGAATAAATAGTTTTTCAAAAAACGAATATTCCTGTTATATTGAAAATATTAGATTTAATTTGTATATTAGGTACACCTGGAATCTGTGCGGTGGGTTTCATCTTACCAATGAAATTGTTTTGTTTGTTCATTTTTATATCCATATATTTTTTTGATGTTGTAAAATAAGCTATGTTATTTCAAAGCAATTTTGTTAACATCATCAGGAGATGACCAACTTAGATTCGTTTTATACCAGAGGTTCAAATTCTATTTATCAAGGCAATTCCCTTTATTTTCCGAACAAACCTCATATTCCTATTCAAAATGCCAAAAATATCCCTAACTTTAAAGAGGTCTTTTAAAAGTTCTTCATTATATGGGATATTGGATACCAAGAATTTCACACTATTTTAAATGATTTCACTACAAAATAACATATCAAAATCAGGGCATACAAGAACATACATTTTTATTTATTCCCTCAAAGAGATACAACTTTTGGGAAAGTAAGGTTTTGGTTTTGTACGAAAAATGTGGAAATCAAAGAAAGGAAGGAAGCAATCAATTTCAAAAAATTAACTCTATAGAAAGATTTATAGACCATGCAAAGAAGTAAATTTCAGACACAAACTGGAAGAAAAACCCCTTCAGAAACAGCTATTTTCATATAAATATTGATTTACAAAAGAAAAATATTTTTGAAACAAATACTTTTACATGAATTATATAAAAAACTTTTTTTTCTGTTCTGTTTGTATTCCCAACATTTGTAATGGAATCAAATCAGATATCATTCACAGGGTTCGTAAACAATTTAATTAATGAAAGAAGTAATATTTCACTTACATGGAACACTGTCATCCTCACTGGTAGACACCCAGATGTTTCGAAGTAAAACACATGTCTTATTGGCTCTTCAGTAACAAATACGGATAATATCATAAGAAAAAAACACTCGATTCGTTCATAAAATTACGACTATTTGTCACGGATTGGGTCGAACCCACCCATGTTATCGATGAAAGTAAGTAAATAACATTCATTCGTTTATTTGAATAAATCCCAGCCAAAGGAATCTTGTTTAAATTGAAAGAGTATATTTTTGGAAGATTCTCAACATTTTTTGTATCACGATAGAGAAGTAGAAAGCCAAAAATCAATCTTCCCTAAAAATACACCCTTTCAATTTAAACAAGATACAACTTGTTAATTCAGCTTTTTTTTAACTGTGGGGCATACAGTTCAAATGGCAAAAAAGGTGATAATGCTTATCTTTTTGAAACTCTTATACCCACTTTGACTATAACACATTCAATCTCTTGATTAATATTGAAAATGGCAACAGAACCGAGATGAAAAGATATCATTTATTATCATAAACTAGTATGATGTAGTTTGTTAGAAGAGGTGGAATCTTGACTAAAGTAAACTTTTTGTAGTTGTCATTTTACGAGTTTTTATCATCAGGTGGTCCTGAAATATTTGATTTTTTGACTTTTGACTTCAGATTTGTGATCAGCAGCCAAAAATATTTGAGTTCACTGAAATTTAAAGAAACGGGTGACATGATCCGAATAATTACCAGTAATTTATACTCAAATTGAACCATCCAAATAGTTTGCTTATGTGCTTATGTGACTTTTTAACCATCTGTCAAAATTTCATGAAAATCCTCAAAGTTAACATATTTGCTACTTTTTCCATATTTTTTATATACTGTGATTAAACAATTATCTTTTGAATTTTTCTCCCAACTTTCCAAACTAAAAATTTAAAACAAAATTTGCTTTAAAGGAGATTTGGACCCCTGATCTCAAGCTTTCCAACACAATTATTATTTCACTGAATCATTAATGCTTCTTTGTATCTCTTATACATATTTTGAAAAATTGTACCCATAAGGAATATATTAAATAATTATGTGAAGGTAATAAACTTGACTTCTAAAAACCGTCACTATCACATTATAATTTAATTGGATTTTAATTTCAGCAAAACATTTCAACAGAAAACTTTTGATTTGGTTTTGCTAGCATAATATTCAACAAAGTTTGTGACAAAATAAGCCATTAGCCAAAGTCAAAGAGAAATTGGTCCATGAGGGAATTAACAAACAGCTATTCAACACAAAATAGTGAGTTTTTTAAATGTTTTTTTGTATGGATATGGGTTTTACTAACTCTGGTGGAATGAAAATATGATTATAGAGCCATAAACATTTCAAAATTATGGCCCACAAAACAAAATTTAAATTCTATAATGGCTCAGCTAGCACAAAGGCCCTTTTCAATATTTACATAAAGGGACAACTTAAACCCAATAACCTTGAAAAATTATAATCTAGCTTCATTTCCCTGTCCAAGAAACTGGAAAATACAAAACTCAATTCTCCGACGCAATTTCAACTCATTTTCCTGTGACTAGCTTCATTTCAGAAAATGAAATACCGTCCAATTATCCGTAATTAGCTTAGCGAAAATTCAATTAACAAAGTTAGCTGAACAAAATTAATTATTTACTCACCATCAGCATCTACTTCATTGATCATATCCTGTAATTCAGCTTCTGTAGGATTCTGTCCTAGTGATCTCATGACGGTACCTAATTCTTTGGTGGTGATTGTGCCATCACCATCTTTGTCGAACAGCGAGAAAGCTTCTTTGAATTCAGCGATTTGTTCTTCAGTGAGTTGGTCTGCCTACAAATAAAAATTACCTTTATTTATATACCTACCTACCTAGTGACAAGTAAACACCCAATATGCAACAGATCGATATGAGAACAAGCTTGCTCACAGTTGAAAATTAGATCTTTGTTTAAGTTTTTCGTTAAAAATATACTACAAAAGATTTTATTTCATTATAAGGAAATTCCGCAATGCGGCAAAGATATTCACCGGTCGTTGTCATAAACTATCAACATCCATAAGTGAATTCCAAGCTATATTTAGACTACATCAATAAATATTATATTTTGATCAAACTACAAAAGGAGCTTGACAAAATAACGTAAGAGATTGTAATAAAGGAACGCTTACCATTGTGATATTTTAGGATTATTTAGAACACCAAACAGAATATGTCGACACAAGGGAATCACCAACAACGTCTCTCACCAAAGTGCACCAGCCAACTGTCTTCTCTCGTTTTGTTTAGGAACTACGTTGCTTGGGAGAGGGGAACTTGCCACTGCGAAACCACCAAAGCGCAATAGTGCGGCTATGACATAAACCGGTATAATATTCCTACCCCTAACTGCAAAGTATATTTTTTTCTACAAACTTTTTCAGCTACTGTGGAGAAAACTCCAAACCAGCTGCCGTCCAAAATTTCAAAATTGAACCAAGTACTGGAAGAATGCTCTTTAAAACAAGTTTATACGGCAGATCTAGTTTTTGTAGCGCATTGTATGTGAAATTTACACATCGGGTGCGGCTTGTTTACACCGTCTACTCCTATGAAGGAGACTTTTGATTGGTGGGCTTGTACCTGCAATGCGTCAAATGGTCGGCGAACTAGGCTTTCGCGCGCTCTTTGAGCGCGTTGCGTCTTCTTTGAGCTTCTTGCTGATGTTGGGGTGCGGTATACCAATTTTTGTGCGACGCGCAACGCGTAAAGACTGAAATTTGCCAAGATATTCTATTTAAATGAAAGTGAAGTCCTGGCAATTCGAAATTGTCGAATTGTTTTCATATTTGGAAGTATATTATTGATTATCTCATTTCGAAAGAAGGCGTACATAGGTCCAGCTAGATCATATCATGACCACTCCTACTGCGAAACACACCCCCTTTTAATGTAATGAATGTAGGTATTTTTACTTCTCACTTTTTTTTTCGTTATGAAGAGGGAAGAGGAGGTTATTATTTATCTCGTATAAATATATCAATTTTAGATAGGATTTCTGTAATTATTGAGGCAAATAATGCCAAATAAGTTTTGTTGGAAAAAAATTACATAGCTACCCACCACAAACAAAATCCTAAATTTTCAATATAAATGTGAGCACTGGCATTTTAATTGCTTTTCAATTAAAACTCTTTAGTCAGGCCCGAATTAAATGAACCTTTTTTTGCAAGACGAATTCATTTCCAGATAAACCAGGAAGATACAACTTTTATTTCACACCGACAAATAATATTTTACTGAAAAACAAACCAAAGTTACTTAGAGAACGTAAATTTGGGGAGTATATTTTCGACTTTTCAAAAAGACACTGAGCCGAAATTGAATTTGGGTAAGATCCTAAAGATAAGATAGGACATAAAAAGTGTGGGATATATTGAAATTTTGAAAAGAAAGTGCATTGGTCCGAATAAACGTGCTATCAAAATTCGTTACAAAGAACACGCTCTTCACATATCGAATTACTGAGATTTCTTATGTCGTCTAACAAGCCTTGAGTAACGGCCTTATTGAATAAAATGAGCATGAAATCATAGATTGATGTAGCTTGAGGATTATGAACGGTAACAAAGGTTCCACTCCAAACATTACGTTTACATTTGTATGAACTACTTTCTTTCAGGAGAAATTTCTTGCAAATTTTTACTCCAAAAATCCGTTGAAGTAGGTAACTATGACTGGAAGTGAAAGTTTACGCAGTTGGGTATAAATAGGTAAAGAGAGTTGGAAGTTATTATTTCTTCCTGATTAGTATCACCAACTTGTTTAATAAGACGTACATCGAATAAAGTGTCGCAGTTCCATCGTGTGGAACCAGTATTTGTTTTGGAGGAATATATTACTTTCAAGATAATCTGATTTATTCAAATGATTTTTTTTGTGTTGGTGAAAATCCGTACTTAATACTTGAAGACAAATGGTCCTCTTGAGCCAGCTTTAACACTGTTTTTGTGTAATTGAAAAAGAGCAATAAAGAACAATTCGGAGCTCATTTTGAACTTGATTTGGCCTTGAATTGGCTAACTTTTTCCAAACACTAGCGCCACTTTTGGTTATCTTATGAACTGACTGAAACCCTAATTATTTATCAATAATAAAGCAATTATCATCAATAATATAATATAAATAGAAGAATTGCTTCAAACTTCTAGCTCTTGACTAAAAAATAATGAAAGCAATCCTTAGAAAGCACCGGATAATACAATATTGTGACAATAGAAACGCCCTCTGTGACAAATTGTAACTGAGGGAAGTAACGATCCATTTGTCCACCAGATACCGCCAGAGATACAATTTTTGGCGGGTCCAATGAGTCGGCATTTTAAATTTTATATTATAGAGAGTTTTTTAAAACTACCAGCAGTTTTCACAGCTTCATTGTACTTGGAGTCAAAACTGAGACATATGCATATTACTTAATCTACTGTCACATCTTAAATACAGTATCTGTTATTAACACGTTTCACGTTTGCGTTGTCGTTAGATTGTTAATAATGCCTAAAATTTAGACAGATTTATGCATAACACTGAGAACTTTTCAATATTTCAGAACTGAAATGTTGGAATGAAAACTGACTACTTAACGAACATTTTAGAATACAAAGAATAATGAAAAACTCTCGTTTCTTATTCGAGATGCTGGGTGCCTAATGCGGTTCTTACATCCACCAGTGTACAACAATTGAAGATGCTTCTAAAAAATTACTAACCACTGGACTAATAACAATCAAGGGTGTGATCTAAAGGTTTTTAACAGTAACTTGAAAATCCCAAATCCAACTTTGAATATTATAAGTGGTATATGTGTTGATTTGAATCCATTACCTTGAAAATCCAAAATTCAAGCATCTTTGGCACGGCCTTGAAAATATTAGATAGTAGGTATATGTGTTGGGTTGAATCCAGATGTTGCATAAAAATTTTTCTTTTTTTCCTACCTCCTTTGTAATGAAATTTAAAAACTCGAGGAACGAATAATATGATCCATTCTCATTTGGAGTATGGTAGGAATGTTATCAGCAATTCACGTAAGACTGGCGGCGATCAGCAATTTCTGTTGAGTGGTTGTCTTTTTAAGTACAGTTAGAATTACTATTGAGAGAAACGTGATATAAGTTGTTCCAAAAACACTGGTTAACCAACTGCTGTCATTTAAATTTCAACCGCTGATGATAATGCAGTGAAGGAAGCCAAATTCCTATCCAATATTGAAAAAGAGCATAGATAACTTGAAGAAGTCTCGCGAATAAAATATGAAAGTGTTTATCCGAATAACTGAAAGTGTTGAATATCTTGATTTGATACTGAAGGTGGATAAATTGAAAACGTATTGATAATTCATTCGATAGATACATTTTTTAAATACGCCAAAGAATGAAATTAAAATATTTAGTAGCTGTTTTTATTTTGATTATGAATACTATTTAACGTTAATTCAATCGTTTTAGTGAATAAATTTGTTAAAATTCATGATATTGGCCGATAAGAGTTGTTAATCTACGGAAGCGCAGGAACGTAACATATTCTTATAATTTATTCGTCGGAAATTACAATTTTGAAATTCGAAATTTCGACGTTAATCTCGAAATCACAACTTCAATTTAGACATTTCAACTTCGAAGATTCTATTTTTGATTGATTCATTAGCTGAGTATCTACTTCAGTAGTTTTCATTTCAGTAAAGAGCATATTCCTGATATACTCATTATCTTTTCTTCAAATGGGATATTTTTCAGACTCACTGATATGTTTTGCCTCTTTTATTTAACAAAGCCTTCCATTCTTCACAGTCTAAATTTTTATATTCTATTTAATTATGTTTAAGCATAGAAGACCTGTTACAACTTTTGGCCTAAATGATTTTTTCTGTTATGATCGTCTAATTTAATTATGTCATGATTTTGAAATAACATTTTGTTTAAATTTTTTGTCAGTGTAATGCTAAAGCTCTTTCATGACAATAAACGTTTATTTAGGTTTCTCCAAGAGATTCACACTCGGGAGATTTTGAGATTAATTTGGAAAATAATTCAATTACAGACGTACACCGTTCAAGTCGAATGTCAAATAATAATAATTCATTTGAATTCAGCGCTGAAGTGACGAAAAACTCCCAACATCCAATTATTTCCGATCTTAAAAATTGCGCTTCCTTTTTGTATTTTATAGCTTCCAGCGGTTGAAGCAAAGAGTGAATTACAATGATAACAGAGTGTCTGACTGAAGCCGTTTTTCAGCTGAATATGGTAGAAATAATTGTTGAATCCAGCTACTGTACAAAATTTTTAAAAAATCAAAAAGCGCCTTCACACTACTTGTAGCGCAGCTGTTGGACAGATGACATGACCATAAGTATATTGCTGCTTTTAGCAAAATACGTTTGACATGACGTTTTCAAGACAAATGACATTGACGTTTTGGTGTATATTGTCAAAATCATAGACTGTCATAATTGTGGATATGATTTGTTTATATTTTGATTAAAATTTGAAAGAAGTTTATAAATATTTCGAAATAACCAAAATGACTGGTCGCATGAAATCGGGGACTAGCAGGATAGAAGTAGACATAGAAAAAAATAGAGAAGAGTCGAATTGGCTAAAAGTTATAGAACTTGCAGAACAACTAAAAGAAAAGTCACCTGAGCTTGGTAAATCTCTATTTCAAACAGTTTAGAATATACAAATTAATTTTCTATTATTCAGTATGCCTCTCAGACTTCTTAATTGGAGAAGGGAAACTGGAGAATTACTTGGAAGAATTTCCACCAATTGAGGCGAATACTAACAGAGCCAAGCTTGGATTAATTGATGCCAAACGTTATCTGAACTTAGTTGTAACAGAAGCTGGTATAAAGGTATTTTAATTATTTATTAAACCTGCTAACTAACATTTAAAAACTTCGGTCAAGGTTATTTGTCTGTCCAATGCTAAACCACTATCTTACAGCTGAACTTGGACCTCTAATTTATTTTTTCATGATTCTAATGTCCTAAGAATACATGTTGAATAATTTATGAAATGTTTTCACTCGTTTGAATAGTACTTGATTTTGACATTCCACGGGGTTGGGTAAGTATTCATTTTTGAGAAGTAGGTAGTAATATATTCATTGCTGAGAAATCTTAGCAAATATTCACATAAAAAGGCTCTACATATTTGTTTTCATATCTATCAGCCAAATTAAAAATTTGTGTTACGAAGAAATGCAGTTCAAGGATAGGCCTCACTCGCCAATTTTGAAAAAAAAATGTGTACCTATGTATTTTGACGTGTAGATAACAAACATTTACATTCCTCTAAAGTTTCAAAAGATGTAATTTTTCATCTTTCTTTTTGCATAATATAAACTAAAGAATCAGAAGTATTTATTCACCATATCATATCATATTTCACCTTCTTTGGTACTTCTTTGATAAACATTTTTCCTATAAAAAACGGAGTTGCTGCTTTTTTTGAAATGTCACTAGTATATAACCTTACAATGTAGAGGTTCCTTTGGAAAGTGCCTGGGTGGCTCAACGTTGTTCAACCACTATCCTGAACATCTCCTGTTGTTATAAGGGATCCAATTTTTATCACAGTTGACGATCCATCCCAAAAAAGGATCATTTTGGTTGCGCAAAAGCAAAGCAGAGCAACGTCGAACAGTGCGTTCATTAACACTATCATTGCTAAATGCGTGGTAAATTTTTTGGACTGTTTTAGTAGCGCTTCAGGAATTTGGAGAGAAAAATTGAACGAGAATCGCTCAACGACATAAAGTAATAAGCTGGAAAGAGCAAATAATTAAAATTTTGGAAAAATTAACAGAATCGACGTATAGACTATGAAATTCTCTATCGATCAGTACCACAACACGGTAGAATAAGAGAAATGAAAATTTCTGTTTTTTACCACTTTTATTTGTAACTAACGTTACTGCAGTTTCGTCCTATACGAACATTTTCAAACTTATACAATAAACTAACAGTGATTCATTACATTCGCCATTATATATCACCCCTGTGTAGGTACTAATAGAAATAGAGGTACTTGACTTGATTGAGTACCTAAATTTACAGTTCACAATGCAGATGTGCCAATTTAAAAACCGGAAAGTAAATTAAATCGATTTGATCATTTAACAGGTGGTACCCGCAATGTTTAG
>WOGJ01029453.1:0-10921 GCA_015342185.1 Leptinotarsa juncta | reverse complement strand
GAAATAGTATATGAATTTGTTGACAAAGTGATAATGAATCATAATATGATATTATATACGGGGTGTTCCATTTGAAAAATCAAAGAAGCCGCTACTTCATAGTAGAAGCGACAACGCCGCTTCGTCTAAAATATTTTAGGCGTGTAGGTCACACTGACTTATGCATACTGTGGAATTTTCAGGTTGATCCGTTGAATAGTTTGCCTGAAACGGCTAATTAACGCTTATCATGAAAAGCCCTGTATAACAAAAGTAACTAAAGAAATTTAGAAATACCTGACACCACAGTTTATCTCCTACTGTTGTTTCTATTCAAGGAATCTTAACCTTAAAGTAGATAATAACAGTTCTGATATGAGTGACTTGAGAGAGTTAACTCCCATAGATTTTTCGGAAAATATCTCCGAAAACTGGAAATTATGGAGACAAAAATTTGAAAATTATTTTGTTGCCTTGGAAATGGGAAAAAGAATAAAAAAATTGAAATAGCCAACTTCTCCATTACATAGGTGAGGAAGGTTTTGTTATTTACAATACCTTCGCATTTGAGAATAACACCGAAAAAAACAAAATAAAAACTACTGGCAATGTTCCAGAAACATTTTTTGCCGGAAAAAAATCTTTTCTACGAACGTTATGAATTTTTTACGCGCAAGCAAATGTCTAACGAAACAATGGAACAATTTGTGACGGATCTCAAGACTAAAGCACGTTCTTGCGAGTTTGGCGACTTGAAGGAAAGCCTAATTGAAGCAATTTTCACCTGTGGACACAAGACCAAAGTCTTCGAGAAAAATTACTGCAAGACGACGAGATGGATTCAGAAATTCTGTATATCAGTCGAGAATTCGAAACAACAGTGGAGATAGACTGGCTTTAATTTTTTTCACACATTTTTGTTATCACTTTTAACATACAAGTACAATCCATGGACAAAGCATCTAGGTTCAGTAAATAGCAGAAATAACTACATTCATGGCAAATATAATTTTTTTCAGCTATTCATGTTTATTCTTCTTCTTCAATTATTGATTCATCTGTTTCAGTTCTTTCAGGGATTTCAAATCATTTTATATAACATCAGACAATGAAAGTCCGAACTGATGACATTCAGAGTGGCTTTTGTTCAAATTGAAGGAGGTATCATTTCAGGGGAGGGATTTTTACTAATTAGTGTCTGGAAGTTATTTTTTTGCATGATCTATATATTTTTGTCAAGATTTTCTTTTTGAAATCCTTTGCTTCCTTCTTTTCTTTGGAAGGTTCCCACATTGTTTCGTAGGAATATGGAGAAATATGGAGCCAAAACTTTTCTATCCCACTGATTTATGGTTAGGCATGTGATACTAGAGGCAAATATGCATGGAAAAATCAACTATAATCTTCATTTTCTTTCCAGGCAAGAATGTCGTTCTCAAAGTACAACGTGAACGCCTTGACGGATCCTCTTTCAGCCCTTCCATCGCCTATTATCCGAAGACCTCGACAGAATTCGGTATTCGTCGGTAGCTCTACCATAGCTATGATAAATCCACCTCCACGTCGTTCGAAATCTGCCATTGACATCCACCATCTTGTTGTCAATGAACACAGTCCGACTGCTTCGCTCACAGGTAATAGAAAAGGTATCTATCTACTGCACCTTAATAAATAATTTGTAAAGCACTAGAAATAGGATTAGGAGAGGAAGTTGATTTTCATTTTCGGGAAATTGTATGACTTTGGAGAAACCTTCTTCAGTGAAGGACTCCAAATATCCACTGACCAAACAGAAATATAAATATATACATTTGATCGGCAGATCTTCAAAAAGTTGGCCCCAGTTTTGTGAGTTTTACTTTTCGAAAGTAAAATTTAATCATAGGGAATAACAGTTCTATCCCTCACCTTAGAATATCCAGGAATAAATTCGAGACAGTGTTGAAGTAGTGGACCCACACACACATGCATGCATGAATGTAAAAACTTCCGAATTTGTAAATTTTATTTGAAGGTAGTTGACAATGTTTCTTGGTGCATTCATTAATTCCGTTCTCCATTGTCTAATATACTCTATAAAAATGGATGTTTGTTGGTTTGTTGGTAAGTGATAAACTTCTGGATCGCTCAACCAATCGTGATGAAACTTGACATGTATAAGTAATTTTTCATAGAGAAGATTTTTAGGCTATCAATTTTTCTGTAACTTGCCATTAGATGGCCCTGTATAACAATTTCTTGAAAGCACTGTTCTATAATGCTGCGTACGCCTACGTTCGTTGATTCTGATTCTGTCAAAACATTGGAACAGTAGCGATACAGCAACATAGTACTAGAAATTGATTTAAAATACCTGAAAGAATCTGTAAAAAAAATTTGAAACGAGATTAGCTGGGAAATAACAATTATATCAAGCAAAAAAACTGAAATTACAATAAAATACAAGCAACAACCAAAAAATCCACACGAGATGAAAATGAAAAAAATATTAACAAGAAATGAAAATTGAAAATCAAAAGATTCCAAACCAAGTTACTTCACGACGTTTCGATTGTTAGTATCCACAATCGTCTTCGGGTTATAACTGGACTTAATCCCCGAGATCTGACTATTTATATGTCATTCGAGTGCTTCCACCTATCCCCTCTTCCCTCTCTTCGCTTCATCGGTTTTAGCAGAAGCTGACCGTTTGGCGGGAGTTGATCGTGTTCCACTTAATTAGTGGTTTGCATATGTTGCGTATGTCTACGCTAGCTTGTCTAAATGCATTGTTGGACAACATATATGCGGTCCTTTGAATGTTCTCTGTTCTTCCTTGTGGATGATATCGGCTTGAGCCCACTTGATGTTATGTTGATGAGTCCAAACGTGCTCTGTTATTCCTGATTTGCTGGTTTCTTCTCGATGTGTATGTTTCTTATGCTTGGTATTGCGATGCATGATACTCCGCACTCGCAGGTTATCCTGCGCAGGTAAATGCAATTCTTGGAATCGCAGTCCTCGTTTGGTGGCCTGGTTTTTGTGAGGCTGCTACGGATAATGTTCCCACATCTAAAGCAGTTTCTGATGATATACTTGGACCCATTCCTTCTTATCCTTTCTGACAATCCTCTGATATAGAGAAGTACAAGTACTGGTTGTGGTGGCTTCTTTTCCTTGTAGAGCTCTTGCTATCTTCTAGCTGAAGCATGTTCTACCATCAAATCTCTGTATCTGTAGAGTATGGAGGGTGAGTGTAAACCCAAAGCACTTAGGCTGCATGTGACCCATTGTACATCCTCCCGAGGAGTTGTCCTCCTAGGTCAACGTCCAACCTGTCTTTTCCAGGAAGGTGGAGAGGTCACTGAGATACATCTCGTTTATGTCGGCAGGTGTAGGCCAAGACTCGCCGAACACACAGTCTCTTATTGACGATAACTCCGGGCACTCGCACAGGACATGCCTGACAGTTTCATCTTCCTGTTTACACATCCTGCATAGAGGTGTGTCGACTAGGCCCATACTATGGAGGTGTTTCCTCAGTTGACACTGGCCAGTCATGAATCCTACTGCCTAACAGCCTAACAGATCGCCTAACAGTCCGATAGCATGGTCTAATAGAGTCATACTGATTTCTCTCTTAGTCGATTGATGGTGGTTGAATTTCTGGTTCAGATATTGTCCTGTGTGAGTGGGTTTTCGATGCACAGATGTTTCCTATTTCCTGTCGGTCCTCTTCACTAATACGTCTAAGAATGTCAAATCGTTGTGGACTTCCTTCTCTATTGTGAAAGTGATGGAAGGACTCACGTTGTTGATGTGCTTCAGGAAGATGGTTCCATATTATGAAGGTGTCTTTCACGTATCTCAACCAGACTCTCGGCTTCTTGTGGGCTTTTTTAATTTCCATCTCGTGTTATTAGTTTCATTTTCTTTTTCATTTTTTGATTGTTGCTTGTATTTTACTTCATTCTAATTTCAGTTTTTTGCTAAATATAATTGTTATTTTCGGCTGCTTTGGGAACTTCTTGGCCTATCAAATTCTGTGAATGTTTTGAAAATCAAGGTAGACTCACGAGCTTACTAAGTTCATCATATTTTTTGGACATTCTTTCGATTATCCATGAATGACATCCTGAGTATGACGAGCTATCTGAAGTAATCTTGTGATTTTTTCATTGAAGGTTTACATCACATTTTTTGTATCCCGTGATTCTTGAGTATCCTAGTATTCAGTATTCAGTGTGGAGTACTCATCAATGATTTCTTCAGTACTTCATGGTATTTATTGTCCCTTCTGGGTTCATCATGGAGCAACATCAGTGCGACTAAGCTGTCTGAGAATATTGATTCTCTCAAATTATTGTTTTCCTGCACTTTCCAGCGTTGCATGTAGTTCCGCCTGGAAGACGGATGTGTATTTACTAAACTAATAATTATCTTGATTGTTCATTTGGTATTTGGTATGTATTTTGCCAAACATTGACCAGGAATGACCTAATGGAGAACTGTGTTCTTTGGTGTCGAGTGAACCATGATTGACATTCGTTCCTATTCTGGAAGTAGATTATTCCTTCTTTACAAGTCAATTTTTGCACCTCGTCGATTGCTCCATCTTCAATCATAGAATTACCACCGTTGTGTATGGCAATACATCATGTCTGGTTTTCATTCCTACATCATTTCTAGGTGTGTCACTTTGTACATTTTATTAATTTTTTTTATTTAAGAAGGAGTATTCTGCAAATATTGTAAGCCTTCTGAAAGCCGATATTTCTTTCACACAGGATTGGTAGCTATAACTATGTATAAATTATAAAAGTCCTTCATGTAATCGACTGGAGGTATGACCACTTCTGTAACTCACAGAAGGAACAATTCTTCAGGTCAATCTAGGATCTCGCCTCACTACCCCGATTTTGTTATTTCTGTACCTCTACCTTGATATTCCCTATGGATGGCTACGAATAAGGTTGTGTTGAGCCCTTCTTCATCAGATCACTTGTTTAATTGTTGAAGTTCTGCTGCATGCGTTCCTTCGCTGTGTTATGTTGTTAACCTGGATTGATATTTGACTAACTACTATTAGTTATGAAGTACTTCTGAGTGCATATGAAATGATTATATGAAATACATCAACTCTTGACGTTTTTCATTCAATACCCACGTCATGGACCACACTGTACATACCCAATATGCCTTTTCTACAGTGAACACGATGTTTATACTAAGAATAAATCTTTCAAGTCATACTAGATTGACTTTGCTAACTAGACTAGATTGCTTTTCTAAAAAAACTCTCATCACTACAATTCACCCCTTATTCCATGTTCCAGGTTCCATCATCCCGATTTTGAACAGAGAACGCCGACCATCTCTCATAACTATCGAAAGACCCTACTACTCTCGCCACCGACCATCGATAACTATCGACAGACCATACATCCACCACCAGTACCGCAAAAGAAGATCTTCGTGTTGCGCCGAACGTAACCCTTTCCGCCACAGGAACTTCATCAGCTTCGAGCACAGCATCGATAGAAAAACTCTGCCCATTCAGGACCGGCCGTCTTGCAGCCATCATCCCACCATCAGCTTCGAAACTCCTTTGGAGTCCATGGAGTTGCCTGCTGCGCCTGCAGAAATGGAACTGTCTGTAGAATCTGGAGCCAAGCCAAAGATCTCTCGCAGCTTCGAACAGCCTGTTATGAAGAAACTGAAACCCGAGCGGCTGGCGGCCAGTTTGGACGTCACTTTTGATTTTCACAGGAGATCTTCTATACCAGAGGAAGATAGAGCTTCGCCCGTGTCCATACAGATGGACGAAAGCAAAATCACCGCGCCACTTTTGGAGGGGCTCAAGAGTTCAGACGTGTGATAGTGTACGTGTGTTCGATTTAGGTTTCGTGTTGGTGCTTCAGAGTTTTTATCTTTTCACGAGTATCCTTATAATTGGTTCACTCTGTATCTGCGGAGCCATCAAGAAACTTGAGCCGGTGAAAATATTTTTCATTTTGTATAAGGTATAGAAGAATGAGTATCGTAAGATTTACGAGTAAGGAACGGTAACCAGTTGGTTAACGTCAGTTGTTTGTTCGTTCTATTCATTCAAACAATTGCTTTGTGAACGTTCGTTGAAGGTAAGACCTCGTTAAAGCTAGGCGCAAATTTAGCGCGCGTGAGCTGACTTGCACGTGCCGTACGGAACGCTTGTCGCCCCCTTGTCCGGCACAGCACAGCACGGCCTGTCCCGTCAAAATACGTATAGGATTGAAACAAGTTTCTGTTTCTCTGTTTTGCTATTTCATCAGTTGACAGCACAGTATCAAACGGTATCAATGGAAGTGGACGAGTTGCTTGTTGTGGCAGGCTCTAGAATATCTAGAAGTTCTGAAAATTTTCCTGGAGCCATTCGGAAATACTGAGGAAATTTCTCCTCGCCTTCTTTCAGGTCGTTGGAAAGATGATGAAACTCTCCCAGACTTGCAATCTTTTGATTAATAGGATGAACCCACTTCCTTTTTTTGTGACTATGCTACTACCAGTCGCCCTCAGGCGATGGAGAGCGTTGTGCTGTGCTGTCGTCATTATAGCGGCCGCATTATTGCGGCCACTATCACAGTCATCTTCATTTTCATCAGGATGGAAATTTTTTTCCCTTACCCTTTCAACTGAGATTTGTCAGAAGGGTTCAAGGGCGAATGGTTCATAACGTAAGGTGTTTTGGTGGCAACATAAAGGTCAATGACCTCAATGCCGCTCTGACCTTTTGTACCCCTTCCTGACTAGGGTATTTGATGAAATAACTGGGCATTTCAACAGACGTCGTGGGGCCTTCACTCAACCGAGCGACGGGGCCTTCTAAATAATGTGGGATCATCTACAGTTATCACGAGTTTTTGCTAACTCAACTCTCTGATTCCTTGACTGAATGGACTACCATATAGTTAATAGCTTCAAATCTCTGCGGATGGATTCATTCCGCACGAACCATGGAGCATTCACCAGCATCCTGAGAAGTTTGTTTTGTAACCTTTCCAAAATGGAGAGGTTTGACGGAGCGGTTTGTCCCCATGCACCTGAAGCATACATGATCACAGGCTTGAACATCGTGTTGTATAGTTAAATCTTATTTTTAAAATTAAGTTTTGAATTTCTATTGACTAGAGGATAGAGTTTAGCTTCTAGTGGTGTCTAGGTAGCCTAGAGTGGTGAGCCATCTGCACTTTGCTCTCGATTTAATCAATGTGATTTGCCTAGGTGAGTCGACGGTCTACCCAAAGACCTAGGTATATGACTCGCGTTTGCCATTCGAACTCCCTGCCTGAAATCATGACTCTTGTGTCTGGAGAAACTTTACGTCTCCCCAAGTCTATCGCCTGAGTTTTTTTCCGTATTCACTCGAATCTTCCAGTCAAGGTCACGTGATCGAACCTCGGAAGGTCGCTCACGTGAAGGATGTACAGTAGTGGAGACAGCACAGCTCCCTGAGGCACTTCAACTTCGATTTTCCTGACGGGAGACAGGGTTCCTTCAACTCGGACCTAAAATGTCCTGCCTTTCAGAAAGGACTCAATCCACCGTACCAGACCTCGAGGCAGATCGAAATCGAGCATTTTGTATAGCAGCCCTTCGTGCCAGACTCGGTCGAAGGCTTTCGAAATATCCTGGAGGACAAGATGGACTGTCTTTCTGTTGTTCAGCTCTGAGATGGAATTTTCGACCAGTCTCAGGGCCTGCAGCTCGGTGGAGTGTACCCTCCTGAAGCCGGATTGTTCGTCAGGCAGAACATTTCGGTCTTCAACTTCTTCTGTTAGCCTTTGAAGCACAACACGTTCATCCAACTTAGCCAACAGCCAACAAGCAGACTAATCGGACGATAATTCTAGGGAAACAGCGGGTTCTGGTCCTGTTTCGGAATCAGGACAACTACGACTTCGAAGAAAGTATGTGAGAGAGATTGAGCTGTTGATAATGTCCATCAGGTATCTGATGAAGTTCTCCGTGAGCTGCTTCAAAAACATGTTGTTGATTGAATCAATTCTCGGAGCCTTCTTGGGTTTGGAGGTCCTAATGTACCCCCTCAGTTCTTTCTCCGAAGCTGGACGGATTACGTCGTCATCATTTTCCCTAAGGATGCGCCGAACCCGGTGTTCCAGCCGGATATCACGGTCAATATCATCATCCGGATCAACGTTAAGTCGAAACTGACTCTCCATTGTGTCTGCAAAGGCTTTTTCAGCAGGGAGTAGCAGATACCGCGCTGTCCGTGAAGAGGGAAGGGAGCGGTTTTCCTCTTCTCGAGGCTACTATAACCAAGTGAGCGCTGGCCGGCGACGTGCTTACTTGGCCAGTCCGTCACAGCACATACCGGCAGGATCAGAGAGCTGGAATCCTTTCCGGCGACGGACGCTCTTGGCTATGCCGTGCCGGGCAAATTGAACGCAATTTCGAAGTGACGATCGTAACGTTAAGTGCGATTGATTTCGGAATCACAATCCGCTAATGATGCTGAAGACAAATTTTTGCTTCATTGTTTGCTTATTAATCATGAAGTAAAATCATCTAAAACGAAGATTATCTTGGAGAGAGAAGGAAATGTGAACAATTTATGATATCAAAGCAGATGAATGATGGTGATTTCAGTAATTACTTCCAAATGAACCAAACCAATTTGCAGAGTTGCATAGAATGAACCAACAAGGCACTGACTCAAAATGAATGTCAGGCCTATTTCTATACTATTCTATACAACCTATTTCTATACTGTGTATAGAAAGCTTTTGGCGATATGCGGAAGAATTGACAGAAAAAACTGTATCTCAACCATTGTGCGAGTCATGTGCGTGGCACCTCATATTCAAATTCAATATGCTGAATTGATATTAAAATATCAATTGATTCATTCCTAGTATACCCCGTTATAATATCTTTTGTTGATGACAACCAGCAATGTTTATAACTTCGAGTAAAGTCATAATAAATTATTTCGTAGGCTGGTGGTTAACGTCTTTAAAAAATTGATTCGAAAATGATATATTGAGATAGAAACTATATAGTGTGTGTATATAGTTTTGATCAATATAATGCACCTGAAACATTTGGAAAAAGAAACATAACAGTTTTTTTTATTTTTATAATTATAACTTTTTGAATAACTTGTACGATCTATGAATTAGATATGCTGTGAAAGAACTAATATCAAAATGGTCGCAGATCTTTCCCAAAATCATATAGGGAGAGGACGACAACCGTTCTGTGAGAATGTCCCTAGATTTCCCCAAGAAGTAACTAGATTTTTCTCCACAATCATATAGGGAGAGGACGACAACCGAACCTATCTTGTTGATTTTGTCACTATATCATTGAAGATTCCCTCGAATGAAAGTCCTATCAAACATGACGGCATTCCAAAAGGGCTCTGAGTCGTATCATCGTCAATAATAATTGGATCGTAACCTGTAGCACATATGAAAAAGAGAGACATGCAGAATTCATCACCAAAGTTACCAGTGCCCTTTTGGTATGTCGCCATAATCGATTTGATAAGGGACCATTATTAAGTGAAAACTAGGATCTGTCCAATGAAACTAGTAACAAAATCAACAAATTAGATTCGGTTGTCGTACTCTCCCTATAAGATTTTGGGAGAAAAATTAAGAGGCTACTTAGGAGAATCTAGGAACATTTGAAAATAAATAGTGACATTTTGGATAAATGTAGTGACCTTTCAAGAAAGCTTGTGGCAACACTGACATATGCGACCTGCTTTTTCCTCTTAGGAAAACGACCATTTCGTTCCTATTTCCCTCACAGCATATCTACTCCTTGCGGTTCCCATCACGGCTCAGATGGGATGGGATTCAATAAGTAAAATTAACCCTTCACGCCACCGTATCAGTGCAAATGTTGTTTTCTCTTGATGAAGAACAAATTACTCTGAGGTAATTCCGTAATTTTGAAATCCAATTGTATTACATACACTTTTCTAATATACTTTTTGTTAGAAAGGCGTATTGAAAAATGATTTGCCATTTCAATTATGAAAAAGGGAGTGGTCCAAAAAAACTGTTGAATTGTTCTACAATTTTTTCAAATGAAGTGATTATGTACTTGATTGGATTAGTTTTCATCACTACAGAATCAATCCAGAAGTGCTTTTTTCCAATTGAAAATGTTGCAACATCAATATGGATGTTAAATTGTCTCTACTATGAACTTGTAATGTTTTTTGGTATTGATTATTTTATTATTATCATCATCATAGTTGTAAAATGAGTTTCAGTTCAATCGAATATTCATATTCAATATTTTTCAATTGCAATCGATGATACTCATTATTCTAACGATAATTTAAAGCATAAAGTCTCTGCCGATGACACCATGTCAATTAGTGCAACAGAGCTCAGTTTGTCGATATTCTCTTATGATTTTCGAGTCGATGCGATATATCTGATTTGTTCGAATTCAACTGCAGACTCGTTAACAAAAATACTGTATATGGACCGTCGTGTAATGAAGCAACGATATTATTTGATTTACGTATTGAAAACCCAGGTGGTGGATCGATATTATCCGAGAAAACACTTGTGGAGACTTGTATAACAGGTCAACATAAATACAACCTACGAACTAGAAATCACCATTTATCGGCGAATCATCAAGAAACTACGCCGGCCCTCAAATCCGAATGAAGATATTTACACTGAGAATCTCGGCGACTGCGAAAGCCTTAACCAATTTGTCCACCATAAGCTAAATGTTTCTTGAATCTGTGATTGGTAATTCCATCGAATTTTTCTTTGTACTCGACAAGTCAGGTCCGAAATTTTTGCGAATAGCGAATAGCACTCTGACAGACTTGATATTAGCCTCGGAGCTAATCAGCCCTTTACTGTTCTTGCCATACGTGAATTTTACGACATACTATATCTGGAAGAGCAGATGATTCATGTATGCTGAC
>WOGJ01029383.1:0-10750 GCA_015342185.1 Leptinotarsa juncta | reverse complement strand
AGGAAGATGATCACTTAGTGATCGAAACACGTGTTGAGGTGTTGAAAATAACGATTTGGTGTTGGAAAAAAACTCCAGTAATATTCATTATTCAGGTACTGTTGAAAAGTACCCGAGTCATAAAATATTTTATTTATATTTTTAGATAATTTTATTGATAAAATGCTATGAAAATCATATGATTCTACCCATACAGGTATGTCAATAATATACAATCATTTTTAACTGTCTAATTATAATAAATATTTGGTTCAGGAATTTTAATTGTTTTTCTCAAAGTAACAACAAAATCAATGGTTGGTATTTTGACGTTTTGTCAGGAAACTGTGTTCGAAGTTGTATAATACTGGTACTGGACCTCCTCATATTAACATGATGCAAAATGTCCTTGAATGCCGTCACAGGACCTTAGGTATATGACCGTGAATTGGCCTTTGACGACACATAATCTCAGAACACTGAATTTGACCTAGAGATTCTGCCCTCTGGGGGAGGAAGAGCGATACATATCAGAAAGACACGACGGACTGTGGCTGCTCATCGATTTGAGGTTCAACTCAGTACATCTCGAAACTCACTATTTAAGAACTCTTTCATCTGGAGAACTGCGTTTATGTAGAATACACTTCCTGAGAAGGTTTTTCTAAATGGATTGAATCACCAGCGATTGTGAATCCAATGTGAATCGCAACTTTTGCACAGGCACCACTCTGAGAGCGCCTTAAGGATTTTTGTGTAATGCTTGTGTTTTGTTCTTGAAAAAATATGTGTGGTTTACTCGAGGCACTTATGCTTCGTAGTGAGAAGTTATCGATAGCGGTTGCACTTGCCATTTATGTATAGGTACAAATTATATGTGCTCATGATATGCTACTCCGTGTTTGCATCGTTTCCTAGGGTCGTCCCTTCACGCATACCGTTCGATAATTTTCAAGGTCATAACAGGAACAACAATACTTTTCTACAAGTTGATACGTTTTTTTAAGTACAGTATATGTGCGCTAGGTGACACTCCAGAGAGTTATTTCAGTACCATTGTGATGTCATAATGGTGGAATAGTGGTCCAGAACTGAATGGCCTTGAATGTAAGGCGGAGAGAGTGTATTTGGAGTAGGAAGTTGTTGCGAGGTATAATAGAAAACTTGGAAATTTGACTCCTAAGGATATTAGGAGAAATATAGTGAAGCGATACAGGAAATAATCCGTATGCTTGAAATAGTTCTGATCACATCTTTCATCAATTATAACGTGACATGATCTTGAGTCGTATGTCACATGGTCTTGAGCGCAACCTGAATGTGTGGTGCGCTCATCCCCTCCACCACTCTTTTTATCGCATGTCGTTGAGTGTGACCTTGCGAAGTTTCACCTAGAAAGATCATGACTTCATATAATCTTATCATGACCTTGCGGAAGTTCTGCCATGAAGATTGATCTTGCACAGTGTATTATGGTTGACAGTGAGACAGCAGCAACCCTATTCCTTCGCCTATGAGATTATCCCATATTTTTCCACACCGACACTATTTTCAAATTATTAAATTAGTGTATGAACACTACATATGAAGTGAGTGGGCATACTTGTTGACTGACTGTGAATCAATTTATCTGAAAGAATAATTCGTTCAGGCCAGGCTTAACCTACCTACACTGTAGGTTGATGTACTGAAGTTTTCTTCATTATACGAGGAATTGGGCAAATTTGTATATGCGGTTGGTTATTTCGTTCATGGGCAGATAGGGCGATGACAAGCATGTTGTTTGTCGTTCGCTTGAGCCTAGTTCGAAGAATGATACTTTGAAAGGAATTCGACTCTCAATTATAGGAGATCATCGAATTCATGTTGATGATAGACATTACCTGGCACTGACGAGTGGCCAAACAGCCCGAAACTGGTCTGCAAGTGTGTCTCAATAATTGAGAAGCGATTCCGGCAGTTATATCGCCAACAGGATATGCAGAAACAACTTTAGCGAAGAATCCTACACCGACACCTATCAGATATAATTCAACGCCCTTCGTGGTATTAGCCAGGGGAGTAGTTGTTTTCTGATAGGTGTTAGTCCATTAACATATAGTGTAGTTAAGTTGAGACTGGCCTGAACGAATTTTTATTTTAGGTAATTTAATTTACAGCCAGTCTCCAAGTATACCACTCACTTATGTCACAGTAAATGTTCGAAACGTTGTTTGACATTTTGGAGCATTTCTGGAGTTACTTGTTGACGTTGTTTTTTGGGCAGAGCGCGCCAAAATGAAAAGGTGCGAAGTGAACTGTCACATGGATGAATTCCATGTGAAATCGCCTTTTAAGGAATTTGTCACACGTAGTTCTTTCCGTATTCAAATTCTTAGGCTGATGGTCACCAAGGGGCGAGGGAGGAAGTATTACAATTGAGGTTATAATTTAAATCGACCTGTTTCTCTGTTTCTGTATTTTTCCCCCAACAAATCTATCTTGAATACATTCGATTTGTTTCCTTTTCCGTATCGAACACTATATTCCCGAGTTTCCCACAACCCCGTATCATAAATTTGATAAAATATTTAGTATCGTAGAAGCCATATTCTCCTTTAATTAAAACAGTTTCTCATTATCTTATGGCTCTACAAACAGAGAAAATCAAACTACAATTTTTCAACATGGAGTTCCATCACTTTTCAAAAACTCTCAGGTTTTGTTTAAGTACCTCGGAAGAAAAGTAACACATCAAACCCTTTGAGACGTATTATTTTCATCATTATTTTTTTTAAATACAAAAACTCTTGATGGTAAATATGTTATGGTAAACCAATACATATTGTCAGTAGAAACATTTTTATATATTTTTTCCATGTCAATTGCATCGACTTCGATCATCGGCCTATATTTTATCAACGATAATAGTTAAGAAATTTTCATAAATGATTTTTCAAATATATTTTGATAATCTTCACTAACAAACTTACATTGAAAATAGTATCAGACGCTAAGTATCTGAGACAAGTGCGAAAAATGATATGACGGTATTTTAGAAAAATATTTCTAGAATTCAAATCTTTTTATTGCTGTTTTTGTTAATTTCTTTTCCAGAGATTTGACGTCTTTTGAAAATACTATATCGGTTTACTCCATTCACTTTCCTGTCACCCATTCCCACAATAGTACAAAAAAATGGATTTCAATAGATTGCTGGTCTCTTGTTCTCCAGTACCTTACATTCGCTTAAAACATTACAAGCTAACAAACAATAACTGATAGAAATTATTGCAAGATTTTCACTATTTAGGGGATATACAAAAACCACGACAGATATTTCGCCATACAGTAGCTTCCTCGAGCGAAAATTCATTCATTCAATAAATTTTTGTTTGAGTAAGATTTTGTGTAGCAAAAAAACGCGTTGTTTGAGGAACACTTTGTGTAGCAAAACACGCGCTGCATTTTTTGTTAAACCTATCTTGCAATAAACTGTATCTGTTTTTGTTAATGGCCAGTTTTATCCAATCCATTATCTACTCATTTGTTGCATTGTCTGCATTAAGCTCTCCTTTGTACAGCCCAATTTTATTATATCAGTAGATAACAGATTTTTATTAGGTTATTTCAGAAGTTTTGTTCGTTTCAATGTCATATGTTTTGTAGCACCATATCTCAATAAATATTTATTTTACTGTGTCTTTGTATAAACTGATCGATAGAGAGTTTTGTACTTATACTTTGATGCCGTACATTTTCTGCCCAAAATTGTTTGTCTTTTTTTCAGCTTATTACTATATGATGTCGTTGAGCGATTTTAAGCTCAAACGAATTCAAATTGAACCAAAGCGCTGCTGAAACACTTCGAAAAAATATTTGTCAATGATAATGTTAATGAACATATTATTCTATTTTGTCTTGCCATATTTTGTTCCGGAGATTTCAGCCTCGAAAGAAGTGATTGACCTATAGTAATCTAGAACGAGGATTTGAGGATTCTGGTGGGGATTGACCCACCACAGAAGGTGTATGAGATGGCGGAATAACTGGGTGTCAGTTCCCATGCGGTATTAAAATGTATTGGAAAGGCCAAATAGCTCGTAAAGTGGGTGCTGTACGTTTTGAACGATCGACAGAAGTTGTCACGTTTCGAAGCCTGTTTTTGTTTACTTTTGCGCAACCAAAACGATCCTTTTTGGATAAGATCGGCACGTCTGACGAAAAGTGGATCATCGTTGGATCATCACCATGGTTATTATATGGTGGTCACGGGCCTAACTATAACTTTCTGCAACCGGGCCAAACCACAGCAGAGTCCTATTTTGAGGAGGTCGACGAAATGTCCCGAAAATTGCATCAGCAGCAGCCGGCACTGGTCAACAAAAAAAGTCTGATCCTGCTCCACGACAACACCCGTCACCACGTTTCCCAAATCATCGTCGGAAAATTGAACGAATTGAGCCATAGTGTCAAGCACTTCGTTAACTTTTTCACCGGTAAAACTTTCGCCAAACAGGACCAGGCAAAAAATGCTTTCGTGGATTTTTTCTAAACCTGAGCTAAAAATTTTCATGATGACAGAATTAATCGATATGTGTTACAATGGCAAAAGTGCACTGATTTCGATTGAATTGAATAAGAACACAATACGTATGATTCCTGAGTCGCTCAGTATGAATTCAATCTATTCCCAGCCAATCAGTTTTCCACAGAATTTCCAGATCAGTCTCGTTGTGCAGCCTGGCTGTCATTAAATGGTTCATAGGACTATTTTTGGGTATTTAGTATCCAGTATATATTTGTTATTCGAAAATTGTACCTCAAAATATTCATTTTAGTATTAATCGTGGAGGGATGATCCCGTTCAAAGAAAAAAATAAAAAAAATAGTTTTGTTTCGGAATTATTGTATAGCGAAACACGTATCATGGTTTTGTCAACCTTTTGTAAACCTCATTAAGTATCGATCAGTTTCATTCAAACACCGTCTTCAAATGAAATTTATATGCGGTAGAAAGTAAATAGTAATAATTTTCAGGTATGTCTGAGAACTAGAATATTTGTTATCCCAACGGTTTTTCGAATTTGTCGATGACTGAATCTTTTTTTGAATACGCCGCTGTCGATTCTCGATCATTCGTTTTGGAGAGCCGTCGATTGTGAGTAATGAAAGAGGAACTAATAGCTCATAAAAGACCTCCGTTTGGTGGCATTTGATAAATCGAGCCTCGAAAAGGTTATGTAGTGAATAATTGGGCGGTATCAATAATATTGAAGAGATCGAGATGTCTTCTACAGAACTTTTAAAGGCTTATCTTGTTTATTCATTAGGGCCCTTAAGCCATGACTCGTTATTCATCTCAACACTTTTTTCTCTGCCACGCATTTTACAGCTGCAAAACGTATTTCGAACTATTTCGAACTAATGTCTAGAGAACGAAATACGACTTTTCTTCAATATATGATAAAGAAAATAACTTTTATCTAATTTCTGATAAGATTTTTATTTGTTACGGCCCATTTAGGTTTGTTGTACCTTTTTCAAGTTTACTCTCAAGTTAACTCAAAAATGGTTTGTCAAACCAAAACCGGTCGTAACATATTCTAATATTATCAGAAATTAGACAAAAGTTATTTTATTTAGCCTTTATTTAATATTGATTTCTACAAAATGAATAGGTCATCCATCGAACGAAACTTTTCTTTATACGATACTGTTAAGTTGGGTCAGAAAAGTTATATACAATATTTAACAACCGACTCTGTTATCGCTAGCCATGGCAATCGGATGTTTTTAGTTTAGTGTTTCACATGTGCAAGTTTATCTGGTTTATGATCATTCATTCACCGTGTTTGATTTCTCCGCTTCAGTTCAGGAAAATTAGGAGGTTAGCTCTCGTTTCCAAAAATAGCCAAACGAACTCTCGGCTGGTAAAAAAAGCACGTGTCCCACTGTCATTGTCCATCAGAAAGACAAATGGTGCAACTGACGGAAATAACCGTGGAGGATAAAATGAAATTCTTCAAAGCTGTCGAACTCCATGATGACATAAAGGTCCAAACCAAGTTTCCTAACGTCTATCGTAGGTTGGTCAGGCTCCTGGTGAAATAAAAATTCCTCACCATACTCATTCACTCCCTGAAGATGAATGTTGTGCCGAAGAGCATCTGGACATATATGATATTCATGAGAAGCCCGAAAGTAGGGACTTTACCCTACCTCTGTTACCCAGAAGGAGCGTCGTACTAAACCGCTGCCTTTGGTCCTTGTTCTAGTCAGCAAAGGCCAGAAGCATATTTATGAGATCAAAGACCTCATAGATGTTCTGATTTAATTCTAGCATCCGAAAACCGATGGATCAGTGCAACCGATGTCAGCGTACCGAAAATTTGTCATCGGTAAGTTGCTAGGCAACTCACAAATGCCTGCAAGAAACCTAGGACTGACTCCCTGAAGTATAACAACTGTAAAAAAGGACACATGGAGAACTACGCGGCTTTCCGGAGTACTCCAGTGTACAACGAAAGGCTAAGAAGTTCGCTGCGGCGTCGAGAAAATTAGCCCCCACAGAAAGACCTGCGTGGGGGTTAGCTTTGTGATCATTGAATCTAAAGGTGCGAACAGTTCATCCAAGCTGACTTCTTCTTGACCCGAGCCATCACCACAGACACAGGGGTTTTCAGAAATCTGTTCCATACTGGATCGGATAAAAAAGTTGTTCGATAAATTTGGTGGAGCTTATCAAGAAAACCTACATCGCCTAAACCTCTGAAGATCCTATTTTGGAACGCCAATGGAATTCGGCACAGAAAATTTGACTTTGATAATTTCCTAATCCATTATAACGTAGACATGCCCATGGTCCAAGAGACCCATCTGCGCAGGGAACCCTTTGTTATTCCAAATTACAAATTCTATCACAGGAAACGTGTTGAACAAGTCGAAGCAGATATTGACATTTTTGTCGAATGACCCAACGTGCTGGACATTGTGGTTCTGAGAAAAGTCTTCTTGATCAGCGAATTCCACGTTTTGTCGGAAATGGATTTGACCTCTTAAACGCATTTTTAGCAATGTTGCAAATTTGTGAGTTACTCCATATGCGTGAATCATGGACAGATCCTGGCCATGATGCGTCTACGTTTGTAAACCACTCATCTGCATCGCAAGTTGCTTGAACGTTGATGCTGTGATATCCTTTGCGATTCATATATTCATCACTATGAAGAGGTGATTTTTTCATTTTTATGTCGGTGCAATCAAGAAAATTTACTATGTTTGCCATCTTACTTCAGCTGCTATTCAGCTGCTATTACATCCGCCAGAGTGCAAGAAAATTTTATCCAATATGTAGGTGATTCCCGGATCACCTACATACCCACACCTACAAGAGGTGGAGCATATAGCTCCACCTCTTCACCTCACAAGAGGTGGAGCATATAGCTCCACCTCTTGTTTCTTCCGATTCTTCACCTAAAAAGTTATTTAAAAGCCACTTAACATTTTCTTTATTAAATCGGTATGATGCATTGAAGTCACGATCAGTACGTTTTCTTGGTTTATAATATTTTTTGAACGCAAATTAAACACGCACTCTGCCATATCTTTGTCACGATTAAACTGAAGTCTGGTAACTATTAGACTTCAAATTTATGGAGTATATTCTTATCCTAACGAGCACATAAAGATTTTTGTATTCTTACAAAAAATGGGAATATTCTCACAACATAGTGTACATAAGGGTACCTACTCAAGCCGAGTATCTGTTTCGGTTTTTTATTCATACCACGTAGAGTATTTACTCCAAAATTTGGAGTATAAACTAAATACTAATTTTTATTCATACCAATCAATGTGTTGAATTAATATCGAAACTTGTAGGATTGTCGGATTCCGCTTCATATTATCTAGAAAATTTCTAAAATATCCCATATTATTTGTTATACAAATAACTATCAGTTTCTAGTTCTCAAGGGCAGTTTTTATGCACCATCCAATTGAAATTGGAAAAGATCACGAACCATTTCAATGGGTAGTAAACAATTAAACGTGATACCCATTTAGTCATAATCAATGTTGGAAATATTGATTTCGAGTACCTACTTGCCGTTGTCGGTCCAAGTAAATATTTGCCGCTTGACTGCCAAGAACTTTAATTTGTTTTGAATGGGGCGATTCTTTTCTATCCAAAATTAGTTTCGTTGGTTTCTTCATTGGATGTTAGCTTATCAAGTGATTGAAATATTTGAAGTATTGTTGGTTTATGAAGGGGAGTTTACTGTTCAGTTAAGTCAAGTGAATTTATTTAACCACCTCTAATGGTTGTCTACCGTGGAGTTAGATTACTTTTTAATACTTTTTAAAAATAATGATTCATAATTATTGTTTTACAAAGTCTATGAATTTGCAACTCACCCTCATCATTATATAACTCTCATTCATTCAAGATCAAATGGCAAAAAGTACATGTCGAAGGTAATAATTTTTTTTAAAATTTTTTATTCGAAGCAAAGTTACCCGTTATTTGAGGCTATTTTGCCTATAGGTTTTAACAATTTGAAGTTTGTTAGGTATAGTTGCAATATTAAATGAACAAATGTTCAGAGAGAAGACCTTAAACACTTTGCAAGTTTGTCCAAATAATCTACTATTGCATCTCTTGTTGTCTGAGGTCGAACTTCTTTTGAATAGCGAATAACAAGTTACAGATTTATTTCATCGTAATTTCTGTGCTTCAGGAAACCTGAGAGAAGTAGATTTTTATCATATAAAAATCGCCTCATTTGCTTGCAGAAAACCTAGAATAGGCAACGTTCTTTTTTTTGTTGGAAAAAGTGCATTTTTTCATTCAATTATTCACCTGAGTTACTTGACTTTTGAATTAATTCAGATTGTTGGAAAAAAATAATTTCATCAGACTTCAAATTACATTAGATTGGCGAATAATAACCATAATGGTACGGTACAGGATTTCAGGACAATCGAGGATCACCGATACGTTACTTATGGATTTTCATCATGTATCAGCCAATTCCATCATATTTTTACATTATGACTTCACCAGGATAGAAATCAGGTAATCTTTTTATTAAATGAGGCAATGTTACCCCTTTGGAGAAAGTAACACCACCTTACGACATTATGACTAACTTTGGTTGGCTATAAATGCATATCAAATATCGCCGAATTAACTAACTAAGCTTTCATCAAAATCTATGGTCTTTTATTATGTCTGAGAAACGCTCGCAACGAGAACGAAATGAGTTTTCACAACCATCGCCCTCTAATTGGTCTGAATACATCAGAACTGAAATTTGATATTTAGTCTATTTTCTATCAATATAAAATAATAAATTACTATCATGTGATCATTCTATAGGTTGACTTGTAATTTAGAGCATTCGTCTTCCATCTTTTTTACACTGAGCAGACATTTGATAAGTCGGAAGTGTTTTCACTAGATTCATTTTTCGCCAGAGGTTCCAAATTCTACTCGTCAAATCTCCTGATTATGCTGTTTGGCGAAACTCGTGTCGAGAAACGCCTGCTATAAAACTTTTGTTGTTAGTCTCATTTTATGTAAGAAGTTTCAGTTCCATCTATCACATTCAGCGAATTAAAAAGTAAAGTCAATTATGTCTACTTATTAATTGAAAACGATATCGTCAATAAACCATTTTTTGTATAACAACGAACGAAAATATCAAAGATGTACATAAAATTCTGATATTAGCACAAATCTTCAATTATCTTCGATAAATTATCAACTAGTTCAAAAGATACATTAGGGAGGACGAAACTGCTTTTTTTTTAAATCTTTACCATAAAAATTATTTATATAACAGTCCACTGGGAATACTTCCGGGACTGAAAAACTTTTTTGGCATTTCTATAACTACATTTGAAAAATCACTGTCAACTTATATACTTATATACATATGCATCATGGAGAATTGTTAAATGGTGCATAGAACTATTTTTGGGTAGCTAGTATTAAGTATATTCGAAACTTATACCTCAAAATATTTATTGTACTATTTTTAAATTGTAAAATGATGATCCCGTTCAAAGAAAAGAATAAATAAATAAGTTTTGTTTCAGAATTATTGTATAGCAAAACACGTATCGCGGTTTTGTGAACCTTTTGTAAACGTTATCAAGTATCGACCAGTTCCAATCAAACACCGTCTTCAAATGAAATTAATATGAGGTAGAAAGTAAATAGTCATATTTTCTGGTATGTCTGGAAACTAGAATATTTGTTTTTCCAACGGTTTTTCGAATATGTCGATGACTTTGAATCTTTTTTTGGATACGCCGCTGTCGATTCTCGATCATTCGTTTTGGAGAGCCGTCGATTGTGAGTAATGAAAAAGGAACTAATAGTTCATAAAAGACCTTCATATGGAGGCATTTGATAAATCGACCCTCGAAAAGGTTTAATAGTGAATAATTAGGCGGTATCAATAATATTGAAGAGGTTGAGCTGTCTTCTGCAGAACTTTTTAAGGCTAATCTCGTTTATTCATTAGGGCCCTTAAGCCGTGACTCGTTATTCATCTATACTCTTTTTTCTCTGCCACGCCTTTCACAGCTGCAAAACTTATTTCGAACCATTTCTAACTAATGTCCAGAGGACATTTTCAAAAGTTTACTTTCAATTAAACTTAAAAATGGTTTGACAAACCGAAACCGGTCGTATCAAATTTAAATCTTATCAGAAATTGGACAAAAGTTATTTTATTTATCCTTTCTTCAATATTAGTTTCTACAAAATGAATAGGTTATC
>WOGJ01029043.1:0-10365 GCA_015342185.1 Leptinotarsa juncta | reverse complement strand
CTACCCATTTTTTTCACGATATCCATTAGGTTTTCTACACTTTCTGATTCCGTAATTCCCTTAATAATAATATTATTAAGTTCCTTCTGTTCCCTGACATCAATTTCATGGTTTAGCTGTTTTTTCAGGCCTCTTATTCCATTTTGTAGTCCTTTATTGACATCGATTTGTTCTTTGTATTTGGTCATTAAATCAGAGTAGTTTTTATCCATTTCAAACAATTTATTCTTCATTAAAACTAAATTCTAAAATCAAAACTAAAATATCATGAATGTATTTATTTCATAAAATATACACGAATACACTAGAAACAAATGGAACAAAGGCATAATATGAATATATTTACAATAATGAATTATTAATGGAAATACTGTTACGCCACATCGTTGCTGTAACTCAGTGGTACAGCGGTCCAACAACATATCATATACCCAGTCTCTAGAACAAATTATTATAGCTTTAGAATGCGAACGCTAATATACTGGAATTCAAAGAATGTACCGTAAAGTTCAAATGTGGTATATATTTCAGAGAGCAAATCAAGAAAGCGAAGAATAATCAATTGAAATAGTAAGATAATTTCAAAGAGAAACTCAAAGTAGCTTTCAGTTTGGATTTCGAATTATTTCATGAAAAGGTAGAACACTTATCGACTTGAAAATAAGAGTAGCTTCAGGCTAAGCTTTGCCCCGTGAAGAATTACCATTTATATTGTAATTGGCACACTGAAGTCATATTATTATTGTTATTGCTACTGGGAATACGTATGGACGTAAGAACACATCACTTTTATGAATATAAACGAAAGAATTATGAATGGAATGTCATATTTTCTAAGGCAGCAGCTATTCTTTCCTTGGCCTCAATATCTCTCTGCATCAATTTCAATTTTTCCTTGTAGTAAGTCTGTTTTATGCTATTTTTCATTTGTAACATTCGAGCCATCCTCGCTTTACTTCTGATGGTTTCAGAGACCATTTGAACTGCAACTATTCTCCTTTTCCTCTTTTTTTTGGGTGGTGGTGTTTCTTCATTATTTCCTTGTGCTACTCCAGACACATAACTTGAAGATGTGCCTGGTATGTCTTCTTGAGGTGTACTCAATTCATTTTTGGGAAACGTATCAGATGACTCATTATGATCCTGACAAAAAAAGAATTACTATGATTTCTGATGTTCAACTTTTAATCACTAGACTCACAATAATATCTGACTCTTTGTTATCTTCATTTTCATTAATAGATTTTTCGTCAATTGAATCATCGTCATCGTCATCGTCGTCGTCCTCATTTGACATATCCGATGAAGATTCACTCGTATCGTACCTATCCTCGACATTCTGTTCAAGATCTTGGCCTGTCTGAAAGTAAAGCAGAATGTTAATGGAAAATTATTATTCCTTAACAAAGTTACAAAAAGAAGAAGTTATCAAAATCTATTCAAAAAATGTGTATCTAAAATAATAAAAAATGGCTGAAATACACATACGAGGGGTGATCTGAAAAGTTTCCGACCTAACCTCTTCTTTTGACAAAAATCTCTGAGAGAACAAAAATAAGTCACTGGGTGTTAGATCTGGTGAGTAAGGTGGATGATCACGTAATTCAAACCGTAATTCGTGAATTTTCGCCATGGCAATCGCTGAGGTGTGAGACGGTGCTTTGTCTTGGTGAAAGAGGATTTTCTTTTTCTGCAAATGTGGCCGTTTTTCAGCAAGTTCTGCCTTCAGCTTGTCAAGTAATTATGCGTAGTACGCTCCTGTCGCCATCACTAACCTAGTCGATAAAACAGTTTTTGCTTTTTTTTGCAGCCGGTTCTCCCTTGGCATGATGTATCCAAGTTTCATCAACAGTAATTAATCGGCGCCAAAACTCGGATTTATCGCGCCTAAACTGCGCCAACAGCGCGTTGGAAATGTTCATTCGAACACGTTTTTGGTTCAACGTGAGCAAACGCGGCACCCGACGCGCGGACAGCTTTCCCATGCCTAAATGTTGATTCGATATCTGGCAAACCTCTGCTATCTCTCTCACTTTCATCCAGCGGTCGCCTATCACCATTTGAACTTTGGCGATGTTGTCGTTGGTAGTTGCAGTTTTTAGACGTCCCGAACGTTTATCGTCTCCCAAGCTATTACGGCCACGTTTAAATTCAGTTGCCCATGATTTCATTGTGATAAATAACGTTGCAGAGTCCCCATAGACAGAGTCCAACTCATCTTTGATTTGCATAGGTGTATTGCCTTTCGATTTTGCCCATTTTAATAAAAACACTCACATCATCTCACTCATATGGTTGTTACATAACTACTGCGTGTCAAAAATAGCTGAAACTTTGGTGATTAACTATCAACAGATGGACAACGAAAATCACTTCACTAGCTGCTATCTTCATGTTGAGGTCGAAAACTTTTCAGAATCACCCTCGTACACATATATTTGCAGAGTTTCCAAAAAATCATCAAACATCTTCCTTTCTCAAGAAAGTTTTTAATTTTTAGGCCAATAAAGTCATACAAAACAGCAATCTAAAATAAAAATCGCTTTTCTTTTTCATAAATACTAATTATTGTTGATGAACTACTCTCTAGTGCCCTAATACCTACCCTTTGTTCATGACTGCCAAAATTTTTCATTTTTTCGAAGGTTCTTCTGTGTAAAACTATTGTAAACTATTGTCTCCTCAGTACTTCCTACTCTCCATAATTGGCCAGATACTTTTCTTAATTATCATTCTCAAACAGATCGATAAGAAGTTGTAAAAAACTTTTAACACTTACTCCTCACTCTCAAATTAAATCAGTCCAGGAACTGCTACCAAAACACCGAGTAGTCAACCGCCACAAAAACAAAACGAATCTAAACTCAATTGTAGGGTGTTTCTGAGATGGTTATAATAAAATCGTTATAAAAACTATTATTGTTGGAAACTACAGCCCGAACACAACTCATTTCTGATACGACACCAGACAGCATTTTATCGACAGGTATCATCAGGTATCACGTATTCACAGGTATCATCAGTGGTGCTAGGCTGCACCACAAACGCGTTCTAGAGATTTACGCCTCGAATATGAGCCCCGAAGTGGTCGACCTACAGTAAACCAGGACGAGGATTTAGGGACCCTGGTGGAGTCTGCTGAGCGTCAGCTCCCATGCGGTTTTTGATAGTTTAAGTGAAAAGGTCAAGAAGCCCTGGTCAATAGAAGAGGTCCGATCCTGCTTCACAACAACACCCGTCCGCACGTTTCACAAATCATCGTCCGAAAATTAAACGAATTAAGCTTCGAAGTTTTGCCTCGCCCACCATACTCCCCAGACCTCTCGCCAACCGACTACCATCTTTTCAAGCACTTTCGATAATTTTTTAACCGGTAGAACCTTCGCCATTTAGTACCAGGCAAAAACGGCCTTCGTTGATTTCATCAAATACCGAGCACACAATTTTTATGCTGACATAATTGGCAAAAGTCTGCTGATTTAAATGGCGCTTATTTAGATCAAATTGACTGAGTATTCACTGATATATTACAGTTTAAAGGAGACTCATAAATATGGGAAAAACTTTTGAAACCTAATATTATTGTTCCCAACACCCAAGTACAAAAACATCTAATACACAGAAGTCACTGATTGCTTTATGAATATCATCTTCCAAATCTGAGACATAAATCAATGTACAATCTGTTGAGGAAGACTTTTGAAAAATCATTTCTGAACTTTATCTGGCTGGACGTTTTTCAACAAAACGTGTGTCCCAGCATTCGCCTCTAAAAATATCTATCTAAAGTGGCAAGTCCTATCAGCAATAAATTCACATCAAAATACACAAAAATAAAAATTATATAAGCTGAAAATTAGGCCTTTCTATTTAAGGTACTACTTCTATGTTTTTCAATTCTTTGGGAAATAGTTCTCCCCGTTTGGCCAATATAAAGTTTTGACCAAGAGCCATAACGCAGCTTATATACTCCTGATCTATATGACAGTGAAGTTTTGTCTTTATTGTATTTAATAAAGTTGCCTAAACTATTATTTGTTCTGTAAGCTAGGTCAAAGCATTTCTTGTTTAAAAAACGAGCGATATTATTGGTGGATTCACCAAAATATTACAATGTCGTATAGCGGGGGACGATATCGTTTCTTGAATTCAGACCTAGTCTATTGCTTGTTTTTGTAGTTTTTTTAGAAAGAATTGAGTCGATAATAACTACCGTAACCGTTGTTGACAGCAATTTATTTGATAAAACAGTAAAAACACGCCTGAAGAAGGTATTGTATAGTGAAACAGGTATTGCACTTTTGTAAAACTGTTTAGTAAAAATCTCAAGATGAAGTGTTTCTTGAATTGCAAATGAATATAATCTACACCAATTTAAATTCGATATAAATCATAATTTTCACATTGGAGTACCAAGTATTAATAACTGTTATCGAGGAGAATTATAATAGTAATAAGAACAGATCATCGGTAAACAGTTGAAAAGGCATTCATAGACTACATTGCCTATAACAAATTGAATGTGTAACAAGTCAAGAATATTTTGTGTTTTTCTTACATACAAAAAAGACAAAATTCATTTTCTCTCCAACTCATCAGCAGCATAATAGCCAGGAAATAACTTACACATAACTTTGGTTTCACAACAACATCTCATTTTTGGCATTTCCCCATACTTTCAATAACTTTTTTCGTGAACTCTTATACAGGTACTTACTATAAATAAATATTTTTTTCCTTGGGAAATATTTCATCAACGTTACTACAATACTGTAAACTTCACCACATGCTAATTTTGTATAACCGTAATAAATAAACTAGGAAAATTAGGTTCACTCACCTGCATCGACATCCCACCCGACATATTTCCTTGCATATTGCCCATCATCATTTGTTGTCCAGGACCCCTATTAAGAGTCTGTAGGAGATTCGTAGCTGTCGCTTGCTGCTGCCCTGCCATTTGACCAGGTTGAGGACCCATATTCATCAAAGGATTACGAGTGCCCTGGCTTGCTAAATTTTGAAGAGCATTTATTGGATCTGGCATTCCAGGACCTCCTTGACCTGGCCCCGGCCCAGCCATTCCACCTCCCTGTTTGGTCTCTGGAAATTATAAAAAGCAGAATTTTATGAAGTACTTATAGACAGATATATGTTTTTTTCGGAAGAGCATAGAAAACATCTTGTTGACAAAAATTTTATTATTCATATCTTTATTTTTTATTCATTTAAGTAAACCTACAGAATCATATATAACTCCAAAAGGCATATAAACAATATCAATACAAAATAGAGAATATAAGAAAAAGAAAACAAGCACAAAACAAAACAAATTAGAAACAAATTTTAGGTAGTGTGTAAGTTAGAAAGCAATGAAAAATATTTTTAATGAATTTTGGAGTGGGTAGCACTTTGTTTGTTGCACACCTAGTAATATAAACTGTGGGAACATAATTATGAAATGTTTTGTTTTTGAATGCATACATACATAAACTATGAAAGTATAATATTCTGAATATATGAGATTAGTGTGATATGACCTTTTTTTCTTCAAGATTGTTTTCAGAACATAGTTCTGTATTGAGTTCAGTTTTTGCAAGAAACTCTCATACATTACTCCCCATACTAGAATACCATACCGAAAAAGTGATTCAGCTAGAGATTTATAAATAAACGAGTATGTTTTTCGATAGAAACTTTCGTAGCTGGTAAAATTTATATATTAGCTTCCTTACTTTTTTGTCAGATAATCAACATGATTGATCCATTTTAAATTATTGCCAATAATTATGCCAAAATAGTTGACCTCGTTCATTTCTTTAATTTTTTGAATTTGAAAAATGTTTCAGCACCTGCTATTGCTGATGAAACTTTATTGAAAACTTTTATTCCATTATATATAATAAAGTCCTTTACGATACTTGATGTTGGAATAGAAATGTTCAACTGATGTGTCTGTCTTGTGAAGCAAACTGAGAAAAATACTAATTCTTATCTACCTTACCTTTATTAGCTAAACTCACTACCAATCATAACTTTCGTATTTTCATAAATTGACTGAAACTAGTACTTTATCTGTTCATTGGACTGATAAAAACAATAACAAAACATAAATGAAAACATTGTGTTAAACAAAAAAAAAACCTACACTCTCAAACCAAAAAATACCACCAACAATACAGGGTCATTTATGAAAAGTTTTTGGCAGCTAAAAATTTCAAATTCGAAAATACTATCTTTAGTTTATAATAATAATCGTTTATTTAGTACAAGAAAAATTCACAGTAAAAATACAATTATATAATGAAAAATGAGAATTGAAACTTTCTATGTTTTTTACTGCTTTTATTTGTAACTAACGTTAGTTACAAATAATAAAAGTTTCAATTCTCATTTTTCATGATGATTTCTAACCACGTAGTAACGGCTAGATCCATCAATTTATTGACAATTATATAAGGTAATTGAAAGATATGGCATATTTAGTACATATATAAATTAAATTTTTATAAGTGAAACAGAACAGAAACGACAAAAAAACTGTTTTTATTTCATGAATAAAAACTAGACTTCGGTACAAACAGAATTTAGTTTTAGAAATGGATTGGAATTACAATTTCAGGAGAAGTATACAGGGATAAATTTTGAATTTTGACCAAAAACACCGTCGCTCACGAATGACGTCAACAGCGATCCAGATTTGCTGAAAAGGGTCATAACTGGTGAAGAATCATGGGTATATGATTATGACATGGAAACCAATATCCAGTTGTCCCAATGGAAGAGCTCAGGAGAGCCAAGACCAAAAAAGCACACCAAGTTCAGTCAAGTGTCAAGGTTTTGCTCACCGTTTTCTTCAATTACCATGGCGTAGTGCATCAGAATTTCTTGCTACACAGTCGTTAGTTAATAAGGAGTATCATCATGAAGTTATGCATCGTTTTCGAGAAGCAACATGAAGAAAAGTCTGGTATTGTGAAAAAACAATTGGTGACTTGCATCACGGTAATGCATCTACACCGCCACCATATTCACCTGATTTGGCACTCTGCGACTTTTTTCTGTTCCCAAGATTGAAGAGATTCATGAAAGGACATCGTTTTGCGACGATTGGGGATATAGAAACTGAATAAACAAACAACAAAGACCAAAAAGTGCATATAAGAACTGCTTTGAGGATGGGAAAAAACGCTGGCACAAGTGTGTTATATCTGAGGGGAACTACTTTGAAGGAAACAAAATAGAAATTGATGAAAATAAATGAATATTTTTTGGGAAAAATGAAAATTCATCTCATTTATTATTTGATTTGAAATTTACTTTTTTCTTTCTGGTATGTATAAGTGAAAGCTTCTTAAAAATGTTTTTGACTCTTATTTTTATTACTGATTGTATCCGTTCTACATTCTTTATTATACTCACTGATTTCTCGAACATGCAAAATTAGTCGTGCAACAAATCCAAGGTACTCTTCTTTCGTTTTAGCTTTCTGAAAAACGTGGTTTTCCATTTCAAGGCTATTTCTTGCCGTAGTCATTCCAGAAGTACGTATTGCCTCATCGCTAAAATAAATAATATATAAACCCTAATTAGCAACTCAGATAAAGTCTAATTTTTCTTAGACAAGGCGTTCTCAGTGCCTTCATGTAAAATCTGTTTATTCTGTCAACGTCATGTTTTCTTATCATCCAAATAAGTCTGAAGACTGTATCAAGCAGAGATACATACGTATAAGAAAATGAATTTTCTGAAATAGAATCACGAAACAATCATTTCTCCCAACATACCAAGCCTGGTAAATGTCTGTCGTGGTATTGGCTGGGGAAGTAGTTCATTCGAAATAGTCTGAATAAGATTTACTATGTTACATCCTGGCTGAGTGAAGAAGTAATGTAACTGTATTTTCATCTACTTGTTCAGCAAGTGTGAAGATGCCAAAGGTAGTTATTCTTGTTCCATGTTTTATTCCATAAAGACTGACTGTTTGTGTGACACAGTATTATTGACACATCATCAGCATATCCAACAGGGTAAATAGAAACTACTTAGATTCACTATATTGAACATCATGTCACCGACATAGAAGATGAAAAGCATGGGACCAAGAATATACCTTGTGGTACCCCGTGCCCCATAACTATAAAATTACACATCACTTTCAACTAAGTAAAGTTGAAAGACCTTCTTTCGAGAGTCGCTATAAGCTGGCTAATGGAAACCCCATTTTGAACCTATTCAAAAAAAATTGCTAGTGCAAAGAACTTTTCAAATATCGTACAGTGTTTTAATTTCTGCGATATTACAATGGAACATTCATTTGTTGCTTTTCCTTCAATATCATATCACATTATAAAATAATCTGTTAACTTACATTTTAGCAACAATACTTTGTCTAAAAGAATTTGTTCTCCAACAATTCTCATCTGCCATGATTTCCAAAATGTTCTCAATTTTGAATGAAAAAAAAGGTAAAGAATTACGTTACCTTCTATTTAAATGATACATAAAAAAATTTTCAATTGAAATACTAGTATAAACAATAAACATAGAACAAGAACAAAAACAACACAAAAGTCATAGCGGCCCGGCCATAGACATGATATCATAGACTAGGTATTAGGTATAGTGGTAGAATGCTACAAAACCCAGTAGTCCTACCAACCACATTTTTTACTAATTAATCACAGAGTGCATGATCAAATCATAGAGGAAAGTATTTGGATGGGTCATGTATTGCCTCGATAATCGGTAACTTTGTCATGTCTGTGGCCCCGGCTTGTGACGATAGACAGGCACTTCATAAATTTATTCCTTGTAGACTTCATTAGAGAGAGACCTTGAAAAATAAAATGAAATATGACTTGAATATTCCATCTTAGATAATCTCTTTTTCTTTCTTTAGGTCATATTTAGAAAGGAAAAGTTAAAGCACAGTATTCCATCTCTTTCTAAAAGGCAGTCCAATAGTTGTGATGTCTATGACATTAACGTTCCTCTTTCATTCTTCTATCATCAGACCAAGTAAATGACGATGTCCAAGGCGAAAAAAGGAAAGCGTTGCACCAAGTGCAGATTAAAAACGAACATATTAAATGTAAAACGTTAGGTCTCGTCTGTAAAAATGAAGTGCCTGTGACTCATATTCCCTAATTTTCGGAGAATGCGAGTTGAATTGTTTTCAAATTGAAAACATAATTCAACATAACATAACAAATTGAATTTGTTATGCGTCAACACTCATATTTTAAAAGACGATTTGAAAGTCTAAAATGTGACTTTTAACACATATTGAACCCACAAACAAGTCCATTTGAATACAAAGAATATGAAACTCACATTCTCCGAAAACTGAAAAATGTGAGTTTTGTAGTTCAATGTTAATATTTTTCGTTTCGAAATAAATTGTAATTCTATCATAAAAACTCACGGCTAGTTCAAAATCATATACTTTTACGTTGAAAAATAGTTCATTGAAACTAAAAATAAAGAAGGGTGTTTCGTGTAAAAATGAATGTTTTTCATCCAAAAAATAAGATTCTTCTTCTTCATGATTTTTCTGACACTATTTCGTGAGCAATTTGCCAGTATAGGTTCTAATTCGACATAGCAAAACATCGAATTTTAATTATTTTGCTACTAGTGGCAAGATATTCTGGAAGAAAATGTTCCCAGAAATTGATAAATTTTTTACAGTGATTCTCCAGTCATAGTTACCATCCATTGAATATTTTAGAAGTGATAAGAAATAACTACAATGGAAAATATATACCAAAAAATTTTATTACATCTGTTTATAATCCTATATAAGAACAAAATGTGAAGGAGACGAACAATGTGAAAATTAATACCAGTATTCCTACCCACAGCGGCATTGTTCCTAAAACAAAAATCACAAAGTTAATTATTGTCACCATAAAACCAAGCCGCGGACCCCATTGTATTGGGAACTGGCTAGTAATTTAACTCACTTCTATATGGCAGTGTGTGGATACAAACATGGTTATCTACAGAAATTGATAATACTGCAGCCTCAGCCACGCTGCAAACAGTACGGCTTTCATTCAACACAGGGAAAAATTCTAGTCCAGTAACAAACATGGAATGTGCGCCGACAATATTCAATATTGGCTAAAAAGGGAAATAACAATAACAATTTTATTCCAAAGGTGCTAGAGAGAAGGGTTGGCACCCTGGCCTATTGTCCCCACCACTGAAAAATTCAAGTAGCAAAAGAAAATCATATGAATAATAATTAAAAATTACACACAATGGACGATTCCAATACCCCTATTCAGTGTTGCCACTATAAAATTTTCGGGTCTAAATCGACTGACATTTTCTAGGCCTTTTTTGGAATAATTCAAA
>WOGJ01028854.1:0-10129 GCA_015342185.1 Leptinotarsa juncta | reverse complement strand
ATAGATATCATGATTTCATGTTATTACTAATTAACATTTTTGTATTCCCGGAAAAATGAAGGTACTTCACTCTTGTACCGATTTGGAGCTCTTGAATTTTCCTGTGTGAAAACAGGTTTCTCTGAAATGAAATAATGATAATAATAATAAAACGTCTCTATTCACCCAAAGTAGGAACATACAGAATAGATATACATAATATACCAAACATATACAGAATATACAAAAAAAATATTGATGTGAATGGGCGGAGTGTCATCAATTCTGTTTTTAAACTCAACCTTCGAGAAAAAAAAATGAATAAAAGAATATTACACTACATATATACATGAAGAAAGTGAACTACTCAAATAAATGGTCTTTGAGCCTTTTTTAAGTTTTTCAATTTGTAGGATCTGAATTTACTTGGCAGGAGACTTGCGAAAACAGAAGACTTCTATTCAGGAATGACCAGGAATGTTTATTATATAGTGGAAAAGCTTTTAATATTTGAGAAAGAATTCAATTTTTCATTAAAAAATGTGGAGTTTCGTTGTTCAACACTTTGTGGGTGTTTCTGAGTATGTGTAGTGTCCTGAGTTTCTCTAGTTGCAACCAACCTGATTCCTTCATATCCGGTGATATATGGTTGTATTTTCGAATGCCCAAAGAAAAATAAACGCAACTGTTTTGGATTCGTTTTTTCGCAATCTGTAGACTTTTTGGAGTTTCTTGCTTCAATTTATGAGCTGATCAAATATCACAGATGATCTGTAGATCACGATTAATGAGGTTTTAAGTAGAGTCAATGTCAAGGAACTGAAAAGAGAAGTACAGTTGATGATCATCTGCGAAACCATGACTGTTGTATTTTAATACCGACTGATGGAAGTCACAAATGCCCATATAAGCTAAATAATAAAGGACCAAGGATGGATCATTGAGAAACACCTACAGTTACGGCAGAGTCTCTGAGCTAATACCGTGCACCATAACTCTTTGAGTTCGGTTCGATATGTAATTTCTAAGCAGAGACAGCGCATTTACAGATAAACCGAAGAAGCATAGGATATCAAAATCAAGAGTGTTGAAGGCTTTGCTGTAGTCCAGAAGTGCTAAACAAGTGGGAGCCGACAATAAAGTTCACACCTGTTGTCGAGAACCTCCATACCTATCACGCGACTGCGGTAGACTAAGCTGTTGAAAACACCTTCCTGGCAGGCCATAATGAACACCTCAGTTTTCAACTTCAGTCCACCTGACCTAATTTGATGAAAACTGTTTTCATTTTCACTCTGTAAGTGTTGTTATGGATTTTGTCCAACTGACGAAAATTGAAAAAACAATTCATATCCATTTGTGTTGAATGACACACTTTATTTTTTCACTTTCGATGAATAGTTTTGTATTGACAGCTAACTAATATCACCAGTCATCATCCCAAGACGATTGTGGATACCAACAATTGAAATATTAATACAGTTCATTGTATGATTTTCACTATAAAGGATTTTACAAAAAACGCGACACGTGTTTCGCTATACAATAGCTTCCTCAAGCGTAAACTGTTCTTGCTTGCGGAAGCTATTGTATAGCGAAACACGTAACGCGGTTTTTGTAAAACCCTTCATAGTGAAAATCTTCAAATGAAGTGTATTAATTAGTTTCAATATGGATTTTTATCAAGTCTTCGCCAGTTCTATTCAATTAGTGAAGTAACTTGGCTTGGAATTTTTTTATTGTTCAATTTTAAATTTTTGCTTGCATTTCATTTTATTTTAATTTCATTCCAGTGTTTTTTGCTGAATATAGTTGTTATTTTCCATTCTATTCATTTTAATTATATTGATTCTTTCAGGGATTTTAAATCATTTTGTCATATTAGACAATGGAAGTCTTAACTAATGAAATTCAAGACGTTTATGTTGAGGCAACCAGTGGTATTCGGAACCTATCTTTATAACCAGTATTGAACTTTGAAATATCAGAATCCTCTAAGAATTCAAATTAAACCAAAACGCTGCCGAAACAACTCGAAAAATCAACCAGGCATTGGCAGCAGTCAATGAACGTACTGTTCGTCGTTGGTTTGCAAAATTTTGTTCCGAAGATTTCAGCCTCGAAGATGAGCCACGAAGTGGTCGACTAACGGTGTTCCAGGACGAGTATTTGAGGACCCTAGTGGAGACTGACTCATCACAAACGGTGCTTAGGCTGGTGGAAAAGCTGAGTGTCAGCTCAAATGCGGCTTTTGATGGGTCAAAACGTATTGAAGACGTCAAAAAGTTTGAGAAGTGAGTATGCCCCACTATGTGAATGATAGACAGAAATTGTCTATGTTCTTCTTTGCTTTTGCGCATCTAAAACGAACCATTTTCGGATCGGATTCTCACGTGTGATAAAAAGTGGATCCTTTACGGCAACAGGTATTCAGGACAGTGGTTGGACGATATGTCACCCAGACACTTCCCAAAGTCGAAAACCCACCATGGTTACTGTATGGTGGACAGCGGCTGGTGTGATTTACTATAACTTTCTGAAATGGAGCCAAACCATCACAGCAGAGTGCTATTGTGATGAAATCAACAAAATGTATTGGAAATTGCATCAGCAGTAGCCAGCATTGGTCAACAGAAGAGGTCCGATCCGCTTCGAAATTCAGCCTCACCCACTGTACTCCCCAGACCTATCGCCAACCGAGTACCATTTGGAATACTTTCTCACCTGTAGAACCTTCACCAATCAAGACTAGGCAATAAAAGCCTTCTTCGACTTCGTCGGATCTCGAGCACACAATTTTCAAACTGATGGAATCGATAGACTTGTGTTACGTTGTGACTTGTGTTACGATAGACTTGTGTTACTGATTCAAATGACGCTTATTTCAATTGCATTGAATGAGTATTCACTAATGTATTACAGTTTAAAGTAAAATCATAAAATTGGACAAAACGTTTGAAACTACCAAATATAAAGGTTCTTGCAAATGAAAATGAGTTTCCTGTACTTTGTTCATAGACTCATATCGATTTTCACACGGCAAAACGAAACTAGTTTTTAACTCTTTCTGAAGCTTCAATTATCACAATTCTAAAAATAATGTTTATTCCTCACTCAGCTTGGTTTTCTCTAGATCGGTTCAAAAATTTCAATTCAGATGGTATTTTCGACTCTTTCAAAGGTAACTAACGGAAAGTAATTCAAGAGTTAGAAGGCCATGATTTTACATTTAGGGACATTATGGCAATCTGAACAGCTTTTCAGAATAATATTTTTTTTAATTTAGAGTTATTCGCTTTCATACCAATTTCAATTTTCTGATTCTTCCTGTATGAAAAAAATTGGATGTGTGCTATCTGAATTTTAGTAGATGCAGGACTTATTATAACAAATCATACATAGAGAACAATTTTGCATACATTGTAGATCAAACAATTGCTACATCGCAAACGATAATGTATTCGTTGATGATACATTTTATATAGTAGTCAAACTTGAAACACCCATAGATACTGAATCTATTGAAAAGAAACCCTCTAGTGGTCCAGTAAATCTAGACAATCAATTCAAGGTGTAGTTTTTAACTACTTTTAAAGACGTTATTGATTGAAGTTTCCATTAATTCTTTTATAATCTTTTACTAAACGAATCATTAAACAAAAACATCTCTTAACAAAAGCTAGCACACTTCATTCAAAGGAAATTGTAGGGCACTATATTACACCATCTTTGAAAAAATTCAGACACGTAAATGTACTTTTTTTCCAATGCGGGTTACATAATTAGCTTTTTCTGGATTTTCATTTTGATTTTCTGATTTCCTATCGAGAATTCCATTTAGTGTATTTGAAGTTATTGCATTTACAGGTAAATTTTTATTAAATGATTCTATAAAAGCTTGCTCGAACATATCAATCGAAATATTCCTTCTTTTTCCATTAACTGAATGTGTAAAATATTTTTCGGTTCCTTCCTAAATTTTTTAGGGTCCAGAATAAGGAGTTTGCAATGTTTTATCACAATCTGTTCTTAGAAAAACAAAGCGTTGTTTCGCATTTCTTTATGTACAAACATTTTTTCTCTCCATGATGACTGGACTGATGGTTAATTTTTATGTTTCTCATGGATTTTTGTGAAGTTTTCGAAAATTCTATATGGGATAATTTCTTTTCTTTTCCATTGGTTATCAATAAATCTCCAGGAACATATACAAGCAGTACTTAAACCATTTAAATCCTCTTTTGGAGTATCTCTAATACCATATAGCACAGTGGGGATATATTCGGATCATTTTTTTAGTAGGGTGGCATTTTAGTGCAGATTCCATTGATCTATGGAACCTTTCAATCACTCCATTTGAACTTGGATGGTGAGGGATAGTATGTATATGTCGAAAACCCATGATCTTCGAAAACTCCTTGAAAATTGCACTTTCAAATTGTCTTCCTTGATCTGTTGTTAGTCTGGAAAGAAAACCAAAACGATCCAACTATCATAAAATGATTTGGCAACTGTTTTCTCTGATATATCTCGAATTGGAAAAGCTTCAACCCTTCTTGAAAACCTATCGATACAGGTGAGGCAGTAAGAAAATCCATTAGATGAGGGTTAGGTTAGGTTAGGTTAGATCCAAAGTGAGTGGATCAATGCGACCCTACACCGCAACCCGCAAGGGTTTATTGTGGCTCAGACCTATTCTCACTTGGCCAAACAAACCCAGATTCTTAACGAAGCCGATTAGTTTGTATGGTGAGTGGACTTTCAGGTCAGATGGTAAGAGTACGGCTATGCCGAACTTTGAAGACCTGATTCGGTCCCCAGCTGGGCAGGCACAAAGTATATGCTCTGTTCATGAGGTAGTCGGATAGTTAAGTGACAAGAACCACAAGTGATTCTGTCATTCCCGTTTCCAGCGGGGCTACGTGGAAGCAGGCATCCGATGGCCGGTTTGCTCAACCCCAACAGCATGCACATTGGTTCAGGCAGTGAAAGATGAACAAGGACAGCCAACTAAATCAATATTTACAAGTTCAAATCTGGCATCAGTTATCGCAAAATAGCTCACAAGTTGTTTGATTACTTTAAATTTCTGACATGATATACAACACCGAATCCATTTTTCAATTTGCTTGTTTGTTTGCCAAACAAATTTATTCTTCATCAGTCTCAGCGAGGCTTTGATACCTGGATGTGACAAATTGTGAATTTTATCAAATATCTCTCTTCTGAAAGGTTCAGGAACATATGGTCTGATATTATTGGTTGAAATATCACAAATTATGTTGAAATTAGTACCAGGAATTTCCATTTCCTACAACACTGATGAGGTATTTCCTTGTAGCAAATCTTGTAGTTGGGCATCATTTGTTTGTTCTTTTTTCCATATTCCATAATCGATTATGTTTTCTAAATTGATAGTAGAAATCCTTGACAAGGTATCAGCTATTATGTTTTGACTCCCAGAAATATATCGAATATCTGTTGAAAACTGGCTTACATAATCTAAATAACGAATTTATCTTGGTGACAAAGTTTCGCTATTTTTTTCCAAGACAATAGTGATTGGTTTGTGATCAGTATAAATAAGAAATACCCGACCTTCTAACATATATTGAAAATATTTGGTAGCTTCATAAATAGCCAGTAATTCCTGGTCATAAATACTGTATTTGTTCTAAGAACTTTTGAGTTTCTGAGAAAAGAATCCCAGATGTTTCCAAATATTTTCTTCGAACTGATTAACTGCTGCTCCAATAGATTCATTTGATGCATCAACCATCAAGGCTAATGGACTAGTCATCGATGGGTGAACTAATAAAGCTGCGCTAGTTATTGCATCTTTCATTTTCAAAAAAGCTTTCTCTTGAGATATGGTCCAATATAGTTATTCATTTTTCTTTGGATTTCCTTTCAGGAATTTATTGAAGGGTGCTTCAATTGCAGCCGATTTGGGTATAGATGTTCGGTAAAAATTTACCATACCAAGAAATCATCTCAGTCCATTAATATCTTCTGACTTTTTGTATTCTATAATTTCTTGAATGATTTTTCGAATTGGTTTTATTCCATCTTTTGTGACTAAGTATCCTAAAAACTCTATAGCTTCCTTGCCAAATTCACTTTTATCCACATTAATGGTAATTCCATGATTTTGTAATTTTTCAAAAAAAAGTTTCAGATGTGATTTATGCTTATTTTCATACAATGAAGCAATTAAGAAGTTATCCAAATAGGGAAAGCAGAAATAAAAATCTTTTTTTATTTGATGGACATATCGTTGACACATCTGCGCTGCATTTTTAGCCCAAACCATAAATACACCAAAGGGTGTATTTATGGCTGTTTTCTCTATATTCTCTGGAGCCATCGGAATTTGGTGAAAGGCTTTGACTAAGTCAATTTTTGAAAATATATTTTTGTCCTCCAAGTGATAGGTGAAGTCCTGAAATATTCTGCAGGAAGTCTATGAATATTCTCGCCATCCAAGGAAGTCATCAGCCTCATTGCCTTTCAGACTAGTATGGCTAGAACAGACCAGAGACAATCTGTTTAGTTTTCCTATCGAGAAGAGTCGTTATTGGCAATTTGCTACCAAATCAGATGTTGCTTGGTAGGAGCTAAGAGCGTCCAAATCCGCTTGACTGACCGAAAATATTTTTATTGACTTGTGTATGAGGTTGGATTCTTCCAATCTTTCCGCATACAATTCAATACAGTCGCATGGGTTCCTAAGCAGATTGATATCTCTGTTCTGGGTCTGAGATAGTAGTAAACGAAAGAAATAACTATAGTATCAGATGTCCAAATGAACCATAGCCCAATAAAACTTGATAAAATCTAGCCTATGATCACTAATGGCGCTGAAACAATATGTTCACCACAAAAAGACGAAGAAGCGTGGAGAGTTCCAGAAAGAACAACGATAAGAAGAAAGTCAGATCCGATAGAGATAAAAATGGATAGGAAGTTGATGATGAAGTAAGGAACTTTATGATGGTAGAATACTAACTCACTGATAAAAAAACTTAACAGATGGTGACCAGCATCAGCTGGACCAGTGAGAGATACAAACATAAATGTTGAAATCAAGGAGCTGATTATATGAAGGAAATACTTGTAGTTGTAAGAAACTGAAAAGTGAAATACAAAGATAGGAGAACATTGAGAAAGATGATGGAGATAGTCAAGTCACATAGTCAATTGTCGACTTGGAAGAATAGTACGACCTGATTTCCTGTATCAGATGGTAAAAAGAAAATCAGGAATGAGAAACATCTGGAATGTTCAGAAAACAAATTGAGTACGAGTACAACCCTGTACCAACTGTTACATATGAAGATCTGGTATTTGTGGCAAAACCGGTTGAGGTTACAAGTGCTCGACTTTCACTATTGTTGTATAAGGTCGAGCCGGTAACGAATTCGCTCATACCCACTGAGTAATCACTTTTGTGGATGACAGTTTATGGTAATTTGATATTTTGCTTGGAATTATACCGATGACAAGCAGTTACATTGAATAGAGGATATACGATGACACATGGGTTTGGAGTCAACTGGTATTATGCACCTTATTTATGTGAAAGAGATCATTGTTGCAATTTTTACTATTTTCGTGACAAAGATAGTTACAACAATGTTAACTGAAAGCATGGTTCCACCTCAATTTTATTACTTTTCAAACTGATAATTTGAATTGGAAGGTTACGGAATTTGGAAGACTAGCAATTATCATATGTTATCCACCAATTGATGTATGGATGAACAAGGAGGTACTCGTCTTCTGTACGATTGAATAATGTTTTCAATACGTGCAACTTGCTGTAATGGTATGTAACAGTCATTTGGGTGAGTAAATGTGAGTGTTTTCTTGAAAATGGACAAAATTGAGTATCGAGCTCTCCTGATACATTCGTTTTTGGTAAACAATACGCCTACATAAATCAAAAGTGAGTTTGATTTCGTCTATGGAGACTCTGCCTCATCATTTAAATAGTGACATTTTGGGCAGCTGAATTTAAATATGCCCGCATGAGCTTGGGAAATGATGAACATTCGGGAGTCCAAAATCTGCAACTGCCAACGAAAATGTCGCCAAACTTCTCCAAATAGTGCTTATACGTTCGCCGAAATAAAGTTAGTTAACAGTTAATTGTTAACCTGCTTAACCACCTGCTTGACTCACCAGCGACTTTATTTTGTTGCCTCATCTGAAAATTCGGCTCGGAGGACAGAGATTCTGTTCAATGAAGAAGCAATCACCTTCGTGAACAACTATTCTGCAGAGAAAAACGCCGAGGACTATGTGGACAGAAACACTCTTGAGAAAATGAAGTCGATGACATATCTCCTTATGAAGAAGACTCTCCTCTCCCTCCTCTCTCTCCTTATGAACAAGACAGAAGACTCAATCAACGAATTTCAAAATAAAACGAAGCTCCCCAAGGCGGTGCATTGTTAATTAATCTATTGACATATCGAACGCAGAACGGAATGTGGCATCTATCTGCAGGAACGTAGCTAGACATTGGCGGTAGGGGCCCCCGCCAAGGGTGAGCTCATTGAGGACATTGAATCAGCTTCACATTTAGGTATTCTAAAAGCTATATGTATATGCTTCTCAAGTACAAGATGCGTTTCCAAATATCGAGATAAGTTTGAGGACATTTCTCACCATACCAGTGAGCGTCGCGAAATATGAACGTAGCTTCAGTAAATTGAAGCTTATCAAGAACTACATCCGTTCAGAACAGGCCAAACACGCCTCACAAGTTTTGCGATTCTTTCAATAGAGTATGAGGCTGCTTCCAAACTGAACTTCGATGATGTAATTTCAGAATTTGCATCAATCAAAGCTAGGAACATAAGTTTTCAGTTACATTTTGTGCGTGAGTGTCAATACATTACTAATAAACACTGCTATTGATATTTTAATCGGCAGCTATGCTACCTACAATATGCATAAAATATTTGAATGAAACTTGCGAGAAGCAAGCAAAACATTTCAGCTAAAATTACAAAAAATTCACGGACCCCCTTCTTCCCGGGGGGGTCAGTACAATTCGCCAAGGGCGTCATGTACTCTAGCTACGTCCCTGTCTGCTATCTGTCTGAAATCAAGTATTCAATTATAGCTTCAGAAAATATTTTCACTTCTCACAAAAAATATTTCATTCATTACTTCCAATATTTACTGTTATTCGCTCTAAAGAAATAAACAGTTTTGTGCCAGATGCCGCATTGGATTTAGTAAAACTTCATTTACCAAAGTTGATTCGAAAGTATAGATTGTTTGAATCATAACCAGAATTTCAACCAGTAATTTTGAGAAACATCTGATATTACCATTGATTGGACTGAATGAATTCTCAATCATCAGTAGCAGTTGTAGACAGAGGAATTTTCATTTAATAGATGGTTCAGTTCATATTATTGGATTTCCGGTTAGATGCAATTTCTGTTTTTCAAACAGCAATTCCTTGGAATATATTACACATAATTGGCATATCATAAGAAAAATATTCAAAGAACTAACATTGAAATCATTCTGCTGATATTAATCACTGAATATTATGGTGGATAAAAAAGTAGTGTTTAATTACAGCTTCAATTATGTATGTGGTAATGAACCATTTCCGCAGCAAATGACCTTGTTTTTAAATTCTTTCGAAAATAGTTTCATTTATACCTAATAATCGAAGTGAACCATCTGAATCATACGGAACTAAGAACTAAATATTTTCTAAAGTATCGGAAATATTGGTATATATCATGATTCTTTTGAATATCCTTTCCTTTGAGACAAATGTTAGTTTCATTTTTTCATGAATAACAATTTTACATGTACATTTTTTTTCAGTAAAAAAGATTGAATAGATATTTCTGCTATTCTCATTCTTCAGCCAATCGGTTTTTGATTTATTGCATTGATTCCATTTTCAGTAATTCCAAATCTATTTACATCATGGAAAAGTATTTAGATTTTTGGGAAAGAAAGTTTTTGGCTTTCTATTACTCCATCTTGATACAAAAAAGAAGGATGAGGGAATCTTTCAAAGAAAGGAAGGACGTAAATCTATACATGGATGTGTAGATCATACAAAGAAGTAACTTTCAGACACAAACTGATAGAAAGTCCTCCTGAAACAGCT
>WOGJ01028852.1:0-10069 GCA_015342185.1 Leptinotarsa juncta | reverse complement strand
ACCCAGATCACCCGACTTGATGCCTTTAGACTTTTTTTGTGGGGTTACCTGAAACAAAAAGTAAACCGAAATAGACCATTTACTGACATACAACATCTGGAAAATACCATTCGCCAGTGCTGTGCAAATATAAATCCCCGATTTATTAAAAATGCAGTTACAGATGTCAGTAGAAGGACCATAATTTGTATTGAAAATGGAGAACGACATACTGAAATGTAGGCTGTAAGTGTCTGACAACCTCATTTAGATCAATAAGTAATTTTTGTACCCATTTGTATTTTCTAAAATATTATTGTTGTTTAAAATTTATAATGATAATAATAGTTCTATCGAAATTATTTGCATTTTTTTAGTTGCCTCTGCTTTTTCGAAATCAAAGATTTATTTAAGAAAATAACCAAATGATTGAAACTTTGCACCAGTCATGTTGAAATTTTTATAGCAAATGTTTAATTTATCTCTAAAAATGTCCGTATGAGTAAAAATGTATCAGAAAAGTCAAACTATATGATGAGTTTGTTAAGTGTACATGAATTGATGACAGTTACCCGAACTTGTTTTTTAAAATAAAACGGATATCTGTCAAAAATAAGCAAAACGTTTACTTTATCATAGTTGCATAAAATTTGGCACATGGATACAAAATTGCCGTAGACACAACTTTTTCAGGTAACTTTTTGCTAAATTCGATCTAGAAATGCACTTTTTCAATTTTTTTCGAAAAACACTGAACGTCAGTGGGTCGCAGTTGGCCGCATCATTTTAAGTTAATGCACAAACATGTGCTGAAGTTAAACTTCATTGAAACTTTCCAAAAAAAAGTTTCCCATATGGTGCGCACTTTAATGGTGACACTGTATATTCAATTTGAAATTCTGACTTGAACATAGGCAATAAACCTACTTTCGAAAATGCGAGACGTAGTGTAGTGATAGACGTAACGATATGAACTACATTTGTAAGTAACTATGTTCGGAAATGGAATGTGTCCGATGAGGAAAGTTGTTCAGACCATCGACACATAAACTTTGAAATCGGAGGGATTCAGACCTCGATCCTAACATATCAAAATCCCCGGAAATCAAACTGGGGAGCCTATACGGTGGACCTGGAAACCTGTTTAGACCGCATGGATTTTGACATCAGAGATTCCATTGACCTAGAGTTGCCAGCAGATCGATTACAGGAAGCTATCATACCTACATACAACGAACATTGTCCCATAGTAAACCAGAGATCAAACAGGAATGTGCCCTGGTGGAATGAAGATCTGGCGAGGATGAGACAAAAAACTAGAAAAGCCTTCAAATGTACAAGAAAATCAGGTTCATGGGACCAATACAGAAGGTTCCTAACTGAGTATAACAAAGCCTTGAGAAAATCCAAGAGAGATACGTGGAGAAGGCAATGTGAGGAGGTCGAACAGACCCAAGCATGTGCAAGGCTCTACAAAATACTCTCGAAGGAACCTCAGGTCTCAATAAATAATCTGAAAACAAATACGGGCAGTTTACAAACACCAGAGAGGAGATTATTAGAGAGCTTTTCCGGGTACAGTTTCCCGGGCCAGAAATTACAAATCTAACACCGGAGTCCTGGGCGAATTCAGAACTGGAGACACCAAAAAGGGCATCCAGGGAGGACTGGCCAGGGAGGACAAAAAAGGTGATAGATCTGGAGAGAATTAAATGGGTTGTAAACTAATTTCAACCCTATAAGTCGCCGGGACCTGAAGGCATGTACCCAGTAATGCTTCAAAAGGGACCAGAAGTTATTTTCAAAAAATTGTATGTAATTTTCAGAGCAAGTTTAGCACTGGGACACATACCAAAAACTTGGAGACTGATCAGGGCCACCTTCATTCCGACAGGACTCGGCGAAGGCCTTGAGAATAATCGCGTTGAAAACGATAGAAAAACTACTTGACAGGCATATCAGGGACGTAACACTAGCAATTAGACCATTACATCGAGACCGATATGCATACAGGTCAGGTATGTCAACAGAAACGGCTCTATGTCGGGTAACAGAAAAAGTAAAACATACTTACAAAACCAAGGAAGTACTTTGGACATTGAGAGCGCTTTTGACAATACATCGTTAGAATCAATCATCCAGGCGTCGAGGAGAAGAGTGATCCAAAAGACAAGCTCTAGGTTGATAGACTGCATGCTTAGGTGAAGATTGGTATATACAACCATCATGGGGAAAACAGTCGTGGCACAGGTAGCAAGGGGCTGTCCTCAGGGGGGTTTTATACCCTCTGTTATGGAACCTTGTAATGGACAAGCTATTATGTCTCCTGGACCACAATGGGTATAAAGCACTGGGTTATGCAGAAGACTTAGTCATCTTAGTCCAGGGTAAATACAATAATGAAGTGAAGGGATGCGTGCAGCAGCTCCTGAATATTATAACAAGATGGACCGAAGAAGGAGGGCTTAAATATAAGCCCATCTAAATCGACCATAGTAGCATTCACCAAGAGGACTAAAACGGAGGGTCTCAGACCTCACACCACCTCGAGGTGAAGAAATACAAGTGTCGAGGAAGGTTGAATATTTGGGAGTAATTCTAGATTCCAAACTGACCTGGAACCAACACTTGGACAGGATAAAAAAAGAAAGCGGAGCTAGCATTGATGCTCGATACGCATCTATGAAAAAACATGGGAGCTAAAACCAGACATGGTATATTGGCTATACATGATGGTGGTTAAACCCATGATAACATACGCATATCTGGTCTGGTGGCCAAAGATAAAGCAAGCGACCGCTATCAACAAAATAGACAAGGTACAAAGACTTGCATGTTTGGGAATGACGGGAGCAATGAGAACTACCCCAACAGCTGCATTGGAGACACTCCTGAATCTACCTACTTTACACTTTGTGATAATGGGGGTGGCCAGGATGGGCCAATTCAGACTGGAAAACTCACTGAACTACAAAAGATCGGACCGAACAGAAATTTCGGAACATGTTGAGGAGCACATATTGAATATGTGCACGGAACACGTGACATCGAAGTACATCTTTAACACAAACTTCACGGCCAAAATCATGAGCCGTGAAGAGTGGAAGACCTTTAGTCATCACGAATATTTTAACAGACAGCAAGAGCGCACTAAGGGTTCCTGTAGTACAGGGAACGAGACTGATGAAATGGGTGTCATGAGAATATGGGAGAATAAACGCAATAACAATCTACCACTAGAGATAAAGAAAATTTAGAGCTCAACAATATTTTTAAAGAATCATTTTAAATTTGATTCAATTCCTATACTAACGTAATTTTTGTAAGTGTAATTACCTTGGTCTGAAGAGGTATTCTTTGACTTATTGGTGTTTTCTTATGTGACCCGTTTCAAATTATTCAAGTTCATTTTTTATAACTGATACGTGTTTTTTGTGCCTATCTTTAAACTATTTAAGGTAAGGTATGCTTTGTTGATAAGAATCTTTGTTCTTCAGAAAATAAATAACATTTCCCTCTCTCTCTCTAATTATTATAAAACTCACCTCATATTTAAGTAAAGGTTGGTATTCCTTAACAGCTTCTACTTCAAAAAAAGTGTTTGTCGTTGATTTCAGAGAGCTTTCGAAGGATCTGGCTGGTGCAATTTGTTTCGTGAGATACAATTTAGAGTAAACTTTAAAAATAACAAAAGACAGAATTATTCCGGCCGCCAGTCCAGCAAAATATGACGAATAATAATGTATAATGATGTAAATAGCTACAGATACAAAAAGTATCAGGTAGGAACTGAAACAAAACAAAATGTAACTTCATCTTTTTTTAGGAGCCGTAGGTGTAACTTACAAATTATTTGAAACTGGATGAACATTTTTTGTACGTAAATCTACAAAACCACTTGGTGCAAACACGGTTTTCCCGATATCCTGGTTAAAATCAAAATACCTTTCCCTCATTTCATCTCCAAGCACCTCCCTTACGATCACTACATTGTCATTGTCTAGCTCAAGATTATCAATTTTTTGCACCACAGTTTTCAATATATTATCATTTGAAATCTTCATATCCGTGGAGATATCATCTAAATTTGATTCTTCAAGAGCGTCAATAGCATTTTCTATTCCCTCAGTTTCATCTGGCAAAGCCTGTTCAGCAGACTCGGTTGTTATGTTGTGAAGTTTCGATAAATCATTTATTTTCACTGTACCTTCCTCAGAGTGATTTTTTTTGAAGAATCGAAATCTTTGTCTGAGGCACAGTGGGGATGATTTATCAGATTTTCTATCTTTTTCTATGGAGGGGGTATCTTCATCAGATGACATCTCGACACCTGGAATAGTCATATTTTCAAAAAAGTATATTTCCAAAAAGAATTTCTGGTAGTACTTAAGCAATATACGATTCTGGAGAAATTTTAATGAAGACTGATCAAATAATAGAACTACAATTGATATTGAATATCTTCAATTAAATTGTGGCGTACCTTCTGTAGTCGATACTATCCCACAGGTCTTTGAAATACTGCTTTCAGACAAGTCCTCAGAATCCGAAACACTGGAACATTCTTTACTATCTTTAACGGTAGGTAATTCAGTTTTGACTTTGTGTTGGGGCGACCCTTCGTCTTGATTCCTGGCTTTTATTTCTGTAATTTTTTCTTCAACACTCTTGGTAATTTTACCCTAAAAGAAATCCGTTGATTCTTCTTAAAAGACTAATTCAAAAGAATCCTACTGCAATAAACAGAAACAGAAAAAAGCATAACATTTTAAATTTCCCGTAAGAAATATAGAAGAATAAATAGCAAGGAATAAAAAATGTTCAACCAAAATGAAAAAGAGACGACTGATGATTAGGTTAATCAATAAAGGCCAAAACAGGAGTAAGAATAAGTAGGATGTATTTTAAATAGAATTAACAATGAATAAACATTGGCATTTGAATGGGAAAAATGAATATCTCACACAAGACTAGAAAATTTAGTCTTCTGACATGTAAATGCATTGAAAAAAAATGCATAACCACAGCTGTTGAAGATTTTTTTAGAGTCTGTATTAGGTTGTTTCAAAAGTTTTGTCGTTTTTATAAGCCTACTTCAAACTATGATATCTCATTGAATACTCATTCAATTTAATTAAAATCAGCATCATTTAAATCAGCGCGCTTCTGCCAACGTAACAAAAGTCGATTAATTTAGCCAGCATGAAAACTGCGTGCTCGGGATTAGATGAAGTCAACGAAGGTTGTTTTTACCCGGTCAAATTGGCGAGAGGTCTGGGGAGTACGGTGGATGAGGCAGAACTTCGACGCTCAAATTGTTCAATTTTCTGACGATGATTTGTGAAACGTACAGAAGGGTGTTGTCCTGGAGCAGGATATTTTATTGACCAGTGCCGGCTGCTGCTAACGCAATTTTCGGTACATTTCGTCGATTTCCTCACAATAGGAGTCTGCTGTAATGGTTTGGCCCGGTTCCAGAAAGTTATAGTGAATTTCACCAGCCGCTGACCACCACACAGTAACAATGGTCTTTTTTTTGGGTGTTTTCTCCTTTGTGAAGGGCCTGGGTGGCTCAACAGTATTCAACTACTGTCCTGAACGTCTACTGTAGTCATAAAGGATCCACTTTTCATCACACATGACTATCCGATCCAAAAAAGCATTGTTTTGAATGCGCAAAAGTAAAGAAGTACAAACCTCGAAACGTGACAATTTCTGTCTATCATTCAAATCGTGGAGCATCCACCTTTTTGGCTTTTTGACATTTCCACTATGTTTAAATCATCAAAAACGGCCATTCCACTACTCTACGCACCGTTTGTGATTGGTCAGTCTCCGCCAGGGGTACTATAGGCCAATCACTTCGGGGCTCATCTTCGAGGCTAAACTCGCCGGAAATTCCGCAAACCAATGTCTAACATTGCTTTCATTAACACTAGATATCATTGCCCAATGCCTGGTTAGTTTTTCGGGACAATAAAACGGACAAAACTTTCGAAACAAACCAATTCTTATCTATCTGTAGACAAGTAATAATAATCTGATTCCCTGCAAACGAAAATGAGAGTATCGCAAGGTTTGATACTGGGGCCTATGTTAGTCATCTTATTCGCGAATTCCCACAAACAGTATCTTGATGGTATGATTATAACCTGGTTAAATCAACATAGAATTATTTTTTAGGGGCTTCCCCATACCTTCATAATGTATTTGTTGCACCAAAACGTTATGCACAGGATTATTGAAAAAATTAGAAATTCTTACACTATTTAATTTATATATTTTACTTTTTGGGAAAGAAAGTTTTTGGGTTTCTACTACTCCATCTTGATACACAAAAAAAAGGATGAGGGAATCTTCCAAAGAAAGGAAGGAAGTAATCAATTTGAAAATAAGTAACTCTATACATAGATGTGTAGATCATGCAAAGAAGTAACTTTCAGACACAAACTGAAAGAAAGTCCTCCTGAAAGAGCTATTTTCATATAAACATTGAATTATACGAAAGAAAAAAATTCATTTAAAGTAGAACTCAAGTGAATGATATCTGATTTTTATTCCACAACGAATTCTGGAAATAAAAACTGAGTAGAGAAAAGTATCTTCTGTATAATTCAGAAGTATTTGTTTCGATGTTGTAAACTCGACATCCATCTACTCTGTAGACTCACTCCTGAACTAAATTTACAGGGAGTCAGTTGGAGTCGTAAACTCGACATCCATCTCCTCTGTAGACACGCTCATGAACTACATTTACAGGGAGTCAGTTGGAGTCGTAAACTCGTTATCCATCTTTTCTGTAGACTCGCCCATGAACTAAATTTACAAGAGGTCTGTTGTAGTCATAAACTCGACATCCATGTCTTCTGTAGACTCGCTTCTAAACTAAATTTACAGGGAGGTCAGTTAGAATTGTAAACTCGACATTCATCTCCTCTGTAGACTCAGCGTCAGAAAGAATTGTTAAGTTTACTCTGTCCATAAAAGTCCCACGAGTAGATAGGGAATGAAAGTCAATCGCGGCAGAGCCCTGCATTACTGTGACAAGGCGATGCTACTACGAGATGCTACTACGAAGGTTCCGGAGAGACAGATGATAGGCTCAGTGTCATTTATCCTCTCGGCACGGATACACTCCCCTTAGGATTAAGCCATCGTTGGGATGTCATTCAGTTAGAGATTAACAGAACCACAAGTGATTCTGTCATTTCCGAATCCAGCGGAGCTACATGGAAGCAGGCATCCGAAGGCCGGTTTGCTCAACCGCCACATCCCAAGCTAATGCAATTGTTCAGGCAGTGCATTTATCTAGAATTTTCGCATTTTTCTCGATGAAGCAAATAGAATTGTTTGTAGATGAGCAAAATTTCTTAAGTATATTTGCAATAGCATATCTACATTTTTTCTTATATTTAAAGTCATGGGTCTTCGTTAGAGATTTCATTAGAAAATTTGATGCCCAAAAACACATTGTAAGACTGATTAAGCTGCAAACCTATTCTTATAAGGGAAAATACAAGGAGTATCCCAATATTTGTATGTCAAGATTAAAATTAGTTAAAAACATATAACATTACGTATTCATTTTGTGATAACATGAAATGATTGCACAAATAATTTGAGCTTAAGTATTGGAAACAGAATTCAACAGGTTGTCGGACATGATTGACCATTGCAGTGCTGCCAATGAGATTTCACAGAACTTTAAAATGGTATCTAACAGAAAATGAAGGTGAAGAGTTTCTTTTGCGGAATTATTAATTGTTATCAAATTTATTATCTTTATTTAAACAACGGAGATGAGTATAAATCTGGCTGAGACTTTCAATGTCTGTCCTGGAATTGATAGTATTTGAAATTTCAAATATAACTTACACGGTTCTTTTTTGAATATTATTTTCTGATTCTTAAATTTTACCATTATCAAAGAAAAGCCATGATCTAAGTCAATTAATGATGGTTTATTGCATCTTATGTCATTCTTGTATGCAGTGATTCTGTCTTTTAATTTTCTACTCGTTTGTTCAATGCAAATCTCACAACTGGAACAAGGGATGGAATAAACCACATAAGATAAATCCATGATATCTTCTTTGTCTTTTAAGTTGGAAAACAGGTTCTTAATAGTCTTAAGATTATTGAAAGCTAATTTCACATGTTCAAATTGACTAAAAAATTTTTTGAGATTGTGTGGAAGACTACCTAAATGAGGTAACGAGAAATGGAATGTCAGACTGAAATCGGACGAATCAAATTTCTACTATCTTAAATTAACCGCTGATATCATCATGCTTTAGATGCATATTTTCAATGAATAACTTATGCAAAATGTTTGAGAAAGTGAATCCGTCCCTATCATCACAGAACGATGACTCATCTCAAAACGATAATTTTCATAACAACTCATATTTACTAAGGTTAGGCTATACCCCACGGTGTATCATTATCACATTTCTTCCCAATAAAACCTTCTAACTTTTCTTCGTTATTTCATTTCTAATGAAAACGCAAATAAGCTGATAACTCCTTATCTCTCAGATTGCAGAAAAGTATTTTTGTAATTTTTTCTATTCTAGACCAATGCTGCCACCAGAAGTTTTCAACAAGTAAACGATGAATGTATGCAACAGATTGCTATTAAACCCGTTGCCCTTTGCTTTACCGTCAAGCTGGGTATACAGAATGAAAACGGAGACATTAACAAGGAGGCCTTGAGAGAATCTCTTCTAAAAACTGTAAAAATGAACGCTGATAGTATTAACAAAATTGTGAATGAATGTGGAGACAGGCAAGGTGACACAGCTGGTGAAGCTGCAGAAGCTCTGGGACAGTGCATTCGCAACAAAGTTGGAGATAGAGTTCCAAGACAATAATTTTTCACATTTTTAGATGAATTAGGAAATTGAAATAATGATAAATTTTATACTGAATGTTTTTTTTTCATAGTTGTGAATTGTCAATTGTTGAGCATAATACAGTACTCGATAAATATAGGGTAATAAACGAAAACATTTATATATTTTTGTCTTCCGACCTCTCCATCATTTAACAAAGAACAGAAAATAATTCAATAACGACTCTGCGAAAAGATATGTAGTGCAACACAGAAGTCTCTTTCAGAAACAATCTGGAAGAAAAAGCCTTTTCGAAACAGCTAGTCTCACACGAACATTGAATTACACGAAAGAAAAAATTAGACAGTTTGTATTGAATTTGTATATTCTTCTCGGACTCTACATAACTTCACTTTCAATTTTCTCAATGAATCTCTGAAAACATCAACCTGTTTTTAGGAACAATTGATTGATTTCCTTTTCACATGGCCAGAACAGATAGAGTTCACATCTGAGAAACTGAACCAACCTAAAATATCATTAAAATGTAAATTAGATACAAAATGAATAATATTACTTGAGTTTTTTCCCAACACCAAACCGTTATTTTAACACCTCGATACGTGTTTCGATCACCAAGTGAACATATTCAAGAGGAAGATGAAACTAACCCTACTTGAAAAATTATCCTTATTTATATCACAGATACCTCTTCTAGGTACCTGTTCTTAAGTGTCGTAAATCAATTTCACATTATCGACTTATCTACTAGTCTTATATTGATTTTACGATATGTCCTTATGTTATAGTCAGGTAAGTATAATAACTGAAATATTATAAGATACATAAAATTAATTTCAGAATATCGCCTTACCTACTAGTCTTAAATTCATTTTGAAATATGTCTTTATGTAATAGTTAAGTATGCCTAACAAAAACAATATTACTTTAACAAGCTATACAGGGCTGTTCATGATGAGCGTTAATTAGCCGTCTCTGGCTAACTATTCAACGGATTAACCTGAAAATTCCACAGTATGCATAAGTCAATATGACCTACACGCCTGAAATATTTTAGACGAAGCGGCGTTGTCGCTTCTACTATAAAGTAGTGGCTTCTTAGATTTTTCAAATGGAACACCCCGTATATAATATCATTTTATGATTCATTATCACTTTGTCAATAAATTCATATACTATTTCCCTATACCTATCTATTACCGTTTAGAAGATATAAATTAATTTCGATATTTTTT